>WBMY01016402.1:222474-305979 GCA_013397315.1 Donacobius atricapilla
TGCCCGGCGGGGCCCGTGCCGCCGCCTCCGCAGGCCGCTCAGGGCCGGTGCAGCCCCCGGCGAGATGCGCCCGTGCGCGCCCCTCTCATCTCCGCGGCGGGAATGGCAGCCGCTCTCAGCGGGGTTTTGCCTCCTTCGGCTTCTTCCCCTTTCACAAGTTTTATCATGCCGATAATGGCCCCAGCGGGGATGCGCACAGCAGGTGGCCAGAAGGATTTTTGCTGGAGCAAAGCATAAAGGCAGGGTTTGAGAGCAGCCGGTAACCTCCCTGCAGCCAGCAGGACAGGGCAGCCGCACCTGCAGGGAGGTGACCCCACGGTGTCACCCAAGGATCCCTCCACCACCCGCAGAAGAGTCACTGCCTGGGGAGTTCTGGTCTAACAACCTGCACACGGTGTTAGACAGGGCTTACTTCACCACCTTAACGTGTTTAGAGAGGGTGCTTCAAAACAAGTGCACCTTTTCAGAAATTGTGGCCCATCAAATTATTTGAATTGGTCATGTGAAGTATTTTAGATGTATCCCTGAATCTCCAGCAAGATGTGTGGTTTTTGAGTGAGGCCAAGGAAAAGCTGTGTAGCTGAAGTAGAAAGTGAAAAATACAACCAGCAATGGCATCTTCTTAGTATCAGAAATTCTTGTTTTAAGTTACTCCACTGTGAGCCAGAGGGTGCAGCTTTCTGTCCAGACACTACAATTTCCCGGATAGAGCCAATTCCCGTTATTCAAAGTGAGTTGATCCACTTCAACTGATAAAGTTATGTGTTGGAGTAGGTTTCTCTACTGCAAGAGTCAGGAATACTTGACATATGTTAAACGATGGTTTCCAAATCCCACAATGTGCTATGTACATTCCAAGTGCTACGTCATTCATAAGCTGGTTTAATTTACAGATCACTAAAAACTGTATGATGCAGCAATTGTCATTGGCCAAATGCAGAGGGGATAGGAACTGCTATCAAAAGAGAAGGTAAGATATAAATAGTATTACAGCCAACTAGAGATTGGCAAAAGGGAAATCTGACATTCACAACCAGTCAGATCCCCAGTCCACTGGAATCACTACATCTGGAAGAAGGTAAAACTCTGTTTGGTTTAATATCCTGTGCGTCACTGTGGTCAATGAGCATAATAGAATTGGTATTTGTGGAGAGATTGCTCAAGCTCTTTGGATACCTGGAGGAAAAAAGAGAAACTAAAGAAAGAAGTGGAGGCAAAAGTAATTCGCGTTAAAAGCACAGGCCACATTAGAGGAAGAAGCAGATTCCCTACTGAATTTATCACTGGGCTTGGGGAGGGGTTGTTTTAATTTCAAAAGTATTCAGCAACGAAGCACAGAATAAGAGAACACAAAATTTTAAGTCCAGTGTGTTTAGTCTTCCAGTGCTTCCTCAGCATTCAGGATACAGTGCTTTTACTTCCAAAGCAGCAGCTTTACCTGTCAGTCAGGAAAGCAGGACATGAAAGTCAAGTATCAGTAAGTACACTGTGCTTAAAATAGGATGCCTTTTGCTCCAGAATCTCAAAATGCAACAAAAGACTTTCATAAAGTAAGGGTCCCCTCACAATGCCCTGTAAAAGATACCAATATTACACTTCCCTTTTTCCCACTAAAAGGAAGTTCAGGAAGCTTGAAGTATTTCTTATACAAGGAATACTTTTTAAAATTTCTGACTGTCCATAAAGACCTTATTAACACTATATCCTAATTTAAATTATCTTTCGAAGATTACTTGTCTCTTTTTTCTTCCTCTCCTCTATACTTGTGAGATTACTTTCAGTAAGGGAGAAGTGTGCTGGCAGGCTTGCCCTTTCAATGCAAATGGGTAACTGCAGTGCCCGTATCAAGCTCCACATACACCAGTTTGATAATGAAGCTGTATTTCTATATTTGCCTAATAACCTTCCATGGGCAAAGAAAGTAAATAGAAGCCTAGAGAAGACCAAATATTTTCCTCTGGCTGCATTAAAAAGAAATGAAATTTTTGAAATTAACTTTGATTCATCTTTGTTTGTCTATCTATATGTGTTTACATGTATTTGCTGTCCTCTGTTACTCCTAGGTCTCTTTCAGGTTCACTAATTACCTGGAAATCTGTGTGACTTTGGGGAAATGTCTTTGGAGCATTGTGTCGCGTCTTCTACAGCATGATATTCTGCTGCTTCTATTCCCTCTAAGTTGCTTTTGCTACAGTTGCTGTCTTTGGTACCTCTTTATTTTCTTAAACTGGTATTAACTGCAGATTCCATTAGCATTTTCCTAACTCTGTGTGTTTGTTCACTGTTACATCCATCAGATATCATCCCTGGATAATCCCACTGGGCAAATTACCATAAATCAAAACGTTACCTTCTCTTATTCTCTAGATAAGGCTCCTGTTTTAAATCGCTAGAAATCCCTGTCCTGTCCCACGCCATCCAATCATTTCTCTGAAAGTCGGTTAACCCTTAGTCCAGAGTGGTGGCTGCTCGGTGTAGTCTGAATTTAGAGCAGGTAATGCCGCCTCCTCTCAGCCCCACGCGCGGCCTGGTGCTCTGTGCTTCCTGCGGGCGTGCTGCAGCCCCAGCCCGAGGGATGGCCGATGGCAAATGCTGGGCAACGCAAGCGAGGAGGAATTGAGGGCAGCCGAGTACAACGCTCACTGTTCTCACGGGGAAAAGGAGCTTAGCTCAGCTTGTTGTTTAACAACGCTGGCATCTGGGAGAAATTAGAGTAGCTAATTCCATCCACAGAGAGCCCACAGAAGCTGAGGTTACGCTGGCTTCCAGGTTATTATGCGTGGAATATTAAGACTGGGGAGGCAGCTAAACGTATAGTTGAAGCTGTAAACACATAATTCATACAAAGTGCAGATGGCTTTGTGCCTCATTTTTAGGCTTACTGACAAGCACAAACTCACAATAACTGTAGCTTTTGGTTCTGACTGTAACAGACTGATACTATTTTAAATGAGGGCCATGTGCTTAAATGCTTAAACCTCTATGGCATTTAATCAAACTGACCTTCTCCTGCAGCTTTCTGTGCTTCAAAATAGATGGAGTTTCAATTCACTGGTGAGATACAGAATAAACAGAAATTATTAATCCTGTATGAAATTCTCTTCCTGGTAGATGTGTTGCTCTCTTTCTCATGTAGGTGTAAATGAATGTGAGAGGATTGATTTTGGCAGGAGCAGGGTGAAATGCAGGTGGGGTGTGGGGGGCATGTCCAGGATCACTGGGAATGCACAATTGCTTCCCTGCACAGATGGCACTACAGAAGAAATCACAAAGATAAAAAGAAGGGAGAGAAGAAAAAGAATCTCTCTATCTCTCAGAGTAAGATTCACTGAACAATGTGAGAAAATGCACTCAGGGCCCCAAAGCAAAAGAAGTGGGACCACTACTGTAAAAACACCACTTAAGCTGTGGCAGTTCAGAGTAACACATTCTTTTATTATTGCATAATTACTGACTGCTGAATGTTTGAAAATGCACTGACATCAAATAAACATCTTGTGATGTACTACTGGTCTAAGTAGGCCTTTATCTTTATAAACCCTAATTGAAGATCAGTCATTAGCCAGTGAGCACATAACCTGCCCTATTTGGACAGCCAGAGTGAGAACTGGTAAATAAATGGCAGGGCAATAGGGAACTGACAGCCTGGCCAAAATATTTATGACCTTGTGTCTCACATGCTTCAGGGTTTGCTGGAGACTTAGGGACAATCACCCCCTCTCCTAAAGAACTTGGAGGTTAATGATGCTGGAGTTGGAGAAGAAATGTAGCCATTCTACCTTATCTCAGGCACTTTTGTCATGCACAGTGAACTCAGCAGTGTTATGTCCCTTTTCTGATGTGATAGCTACAAGAGCTCCATGAATTGCTGGGGAATGGGAGTGGATCCAGAATGGTGAAAGCCATCGTGGTTGGCATTTATCACATTTAAAATATTGAAAACGCATACATTAAAAACTGCATGTATCTGCAGCATTTATCTCCACTCACATTCTGTGTCATGTATCTTAAGGTATAAGCCACTGGGGTAGGTGACTGCTGATACTGTTTTCCACTCCATGTGGTGGGCAAAAGTTCCTGCTTTATTGTAAGTGGAAATAAAACAAGAAATGTGGTAAAATGAGACAGAAAAAAAAAAGTAAACAAGAACTTAATAGATCTTAAACACTTCATGTTTATTGTACATTAAATAAAACTATTTCAGTTAAGTTGAGAGATTGATGGGTTGGATTTAGGAAATCAAAACTTCTATAGGAAGATATGTTCAGCTTAAATGATCATTAATTACATATGCATTAGTTACATTATAGTAAAACCATATTCTGTTAAACAATTCTCAGGTAAATAAGATACATTATCAGAGGTATGTTTTCCAAGGATTTTAGTGCACATCTACTGGCTAATCCATGTACTTCCAGTCTGAGAAAGATATGCTTTGTACCACTGAGTACAGACTGACTGCCTCCTTATGCTTGTTACACAGCTTCTCCTCTTTCCTCATTAAAAAACAGAACACGATATCTAACAGAAAATAAAGCTGAACATTACAAAACGTGTCTTGTCTTCAGTTCATTTCATTTCAACCTCAAAGCAATCCATGCGTATTCTTTCTTTTCAGTAAGAGCAGGTAGGGAAAACAAAAGGACAATTAAGAAAAAAAAAAAGTCATGAAATCCCCCACCGCACATGTGATTCTGTCGTTGCAAGAACTAAAATGTTGTTATTCTGCTACCAGCTTGGAGTGCAGTGGGAGGAAGGAAGCACTGTGGACGGACTCTCACTTCCCTTCAGTTTTGTCTGCCTGCACTTCACGCATATACGAGTCAATGATATGCGGGGGCACTCCATCCATTAATAGCTTGAAGAATGAAAGCCCACCTACAAGCAAGGAAAACAGGTACTTCAGGTTGAAGGTCCCTGGAGCAACAGCTTTGCACCTTTATTCGCTGGCGTAACTGACAAGTTTTAGTCAGTCCCTACTACATACTTTGAGATGTGGTAAAATTCAGCCCTGCTCAAAAGTGCAGTATGACATCTAACCCTTATTTAATTGGTACTATACGGACCTTTCCTGTCCTCTTGTGCAGGGTGAATTTCATTTCTAGGGTATCATATATTCAGTCATTTATCTCACCACATGCAATAGTTTATGATAAGCTTCACTTCAAATAACTCTCTCCTGGCTTTCTATCGTGCTGCGTGGAGTATGGTCAGAGATGGAAGTCAGTGCAGGGGGAACTATATAGAAAACACTGGCCAGGCTGAGTTGTGGAAAACATGCAGAGATATTCAGTTTATTCTAATTTTGGGTCTTAAAATGGTTTCTAGGTATTTTAGCAAAGTATTTACCATGTTTCTTGAAAATAACAAGTGAGATGACATACATGAAAGAACCATATTAAAAAATCCAGGATTTCGGATACAGTTTCCAGTGAGAGAGAGATGATGAAAGCTGAAATTTTTGTCTGCTGGGGAAGTCTGAGGAATCATTTTGGATTTGCTTTAAAACTCACTTCAAAATTTCACTTTCTGCTGGTGTTGTTCAGCCTGGGGAAGAGAAGGCTCCAGGGAGACCTTAGAGCACCTTCCACTACCTAAAGGGAACTTACAAGAGCTGGAGAGGGACTTTTTACAAGGGCTTGTTGTGATAGGACAAGGGGTGGTAGCGTCAAACTGGAAAAGGGTGGGTTAGATTAGGTGCAAAGAAGACATGCTTTACAGTGAAGGTGGTGGGGCCCTGGCACACATTGCCCATAGAGGTTATGGATGCCCCAAGGCACTGAAATAAAAGCCATGGAAATGAAACACGAGTATTTCTGTTAGTTTCACTGAAATCAAATGATGTTTGGAAGAAACAGTGGGAAAGAGATAAATATTTTGCTAAAAACTTCAGAATCTGCCCTTTCTCCGGACAAGGAGTGTAAATTGCTTTAAGAAAGCTATATACTGTTACTATTCCCTTTACAAATCTGCATGAATAGTGTGTTCTGCAAGTTGCAAACCACCCACTGATAGCTGCACTTACCTTCTGAGCTTTTTCTGAGACACATCAAAGCTTTAAAGCAAAAGTACATTGCCAGGGTGAAGACAACACTCTCTGAATGCTTCAGCTAAATGCAATTGAGCTGATACTTACATACAACATTTATGCTGAGTACAGATTTTTAAGAACTTATAACCTTTATTAACACAAGGATTATTCAATTAAAATGCTATTAGTTACTAGTGATTATGAGACTGTGCTGCCTCATTTAACACCATCATTGTGGCAGAACATTTCGGTCCCAACCTTAGGTAGATGCACAATACAGACAAAAAGAAAAAAAAGAAAGAAAAAAAAGGAAAAAAGCATGCTTTTTGGCATTCTTTCAGCTTTCTGGCATTCTTTCAGCTCATGGAGTGCAAGTTGTGCTATGAATCATTCATTTTTAAAAGAAGTTAACGCTGGAATAAATATTTTGTTTATATAGAGGCATATTCCTATAAAAATAACTTGCTGAAAATACATAATGCTTTTATTACTTGCATTTTATTCATGCTAATTAATCATACTAAGTCATGCACTGTTAAATTCCATTGAAACATGCACCATTAGACGATATGGGATGTACTAAGAATTACTGTAACAAGCAATTACTAAAATCTGAATTTATATGCCTTAAAACCATCATGCTGCTAACTTATAAAGACATTTTCATTAAGTGGCATAATGAAAATCATGCCATACTAGGCAGACATTGTATGACGTATAAACAGACATAAGCTTCATATGCAAGAACCATATGAAAGCTTACCTTAGATGACAATATACATTCAAAAATCCTTACTGTGTAACTAAGGGAGAGAGAGAAAGAGAAGTAACAATTTAATTGCAAACACAAAAGTGGAGAAAAAATGTTGAGTGAAATTATTATTGCAATTATGTCAAGGTGATAAATTTAATCCTTAGTCATGTAAAATATGTGGGAATAGGAGCACATGAAGAGTAAAAGGTAGGGATCCAGTTCCACTTCAAATTTATCATTAATATGTAAAAGCTAGATTAATAGCTTAATATAACTATGAAAACCTCTAATTAGTCTAAAGTATAGATTGGAATCAAATTATATTTATGATAAAAGTTTCCAAAATGTAGCTTCAAGGAAGCTAACACACACATATATATATATATATGTATAGTATTTTCCATCATGGGAAAAAAAAAGGCACACACATAACACTGAAGCATATATATATATATGTTGAAACTCTGTAAGGCAAAATAATCAAGTACAGACTAATTACATACCTGTGCACTGAAGTATGTATTTTGTCATAAATCCACATTTACATTACTAAAGCATGCTATTTACTCTGTAGGAACCCTTACCTTTAATTAAACTTTTTGAGTCTACAGAACACCCATATATATACAGTTATCTATGTGTTTGTCTATAAAAGCACTAAGCTTTTTACCTATTGTAGCCTTTTAAGAAAAATACCCCAATACTTCAAAAGCTGCAGAAACATTATCCAGTCTGATCTCCTAACATGTTTTGGGACTGAAAATGTAAGTCTGGATGTGTAATATTTTGCAGACCAGTTTCTGGGCATCACTGTCATTTTAAAACTGCACTGTTAATATTCTGAATCCAGGCAAGATTGCAAGGAAAGAGACATTTTGTAGAAAATTTTATGAATCTCAATGAACTTGAATGTAAAATAAGCTCTAGAAGAAATGAAGTAAATGAAGTAGAATTTTCTTCATGTAAGTAATTGAATCAAGATTCCATCCTTAGAAACGGTAGGTTAAGTTCAGGCATGGATTATCATTCTGAGCACTAATTTGTAACCAAAGAGTAATCTGTTATAAAGAATGCCCTTTTAGTGCAGCAAATGACTGTATGATACTTCTGGTCTTTCAATTATTCTACAAAGAAACAGAGAGCTGTGTTTTTTTGAAATGCATATTTCTTTCTCCTGGAAAGATCTAAGTGTTGTGGTCAAACATATTAACTAGATTCTTTATAGATACATGTACTTTTATGAAATATGTCTAAAACCTTAGTAATTCTGATACTAAATACCCATATAATTGGATATTGTCTTGATTAATTTGGCCTTCTTTGCTCATGTGACATAGACAATCTATGCCATGAGACTCTAGCTAGTTTAATCTAAAAAAGCAAAGAAATACACACTTTGCATGCAGAAAATGCGTTCTCATGTGGAAAGAGAGGGTGGGAATGAAATGGAATGTCCAGAGGAGTACGCGCATTATAAACCTGATTATCCCCCGCCAAGCTGAGTGGTTCTCCTGGGTTAATTACTCCATGATAGATCACTGCAGAATTAGAATATTTATAGTGGCATTTATTCACATTTGAAATTGTTCCCAGTTATCTTAACACCTTTTAAAAATAAAATTTCTTATACAGCAAATTTGCTATCATCAAGCTCTTGTTAGAGTCACCAACCTTTATTTCACTTCTAAGATAAAGGTTCTCCAAAGCCGTTTTTCCCATGATAAATGAAGCACAGCACCTTATCTAATTCTTTTCATCGACCTCAGTGGAGCTGATAAGGAATCAGTTCTTTAGTGCTTGTAATGGGAGATTTAGAGCCAAATTTAGTGATCTACTACAACAAACTCAAAAGATATATACAGTATTTTTTGTAATGAGATTCTGCATGTGTTGTCATCTTTCAAGACAGATGAGAAAGAGCCATCTATTACATGACTTTTTATACAAACACATTTATAAAAAAGGGCCACAATATGTGCAATTGTACTGAGTAGGTTACGTAACTTCCATCTTTAAATTCACTCAGCAAAACTTAAAACCAAAGAACAAAAGATTGTATGTCTGAAATAATGTCAGTACATGAAAAACCTCTTATGAGGACAGAATAAGCTTTTATTATTTTAATTGTGCTTATAAATATCACTAAAATGTTTTCAGGAAACGAGCAATTACATTTAGCAACAACTGGGGGGTTAATTTTACACCTAGAATAGTGTAAGGAAATAGCTAAAAATGTAGAAAATTGTAGCATACTGGTAGTATTCATAGCCAGAGTATTTCTAACTAGTCAGTTATTCCAATATTATGCACACTCTGAAATCCTAGGCTGTTCAGATACTTTTGGGGATGAGCATTTATAAAGGCACAATAATTTAAGTTCTTCAATATGGATGGCTAAAAGTAATTCTAGCCAGCATAAGGAAACATAGCTTGCTACAGTGAATACTCTTGCATGGCATAGAGCTCTCTAGCAGGACTTACTACTAAGTCATACCTAGTATCTGTAGTAATAGCACTGTAGTTGTACATTCACCAGATAGGCTGCAGAGCTTTGAGCCTGCCAGTCTTATTCAACACTCAGCTCTATCTCATCATCTTACAAATGCAGGCCTTGGTAGTTTCTTGCTGGAATAAAGCTGAACCAGTTTAAAGCTGTACATATGAAAATAAACACACACACACACACACACACACACACTGCAATTCATTTGCAGCGTCAGAAATCCGCAGGTCTCTGCTCTGCATCAGCATGGTGAGCAGTCATCTGGGAAGCCCCCCTAAATGAGCAAAAAGGCTGGGAAACTTAAGAGGGTGATAAATCAACATGTAAGTCAAGAGAAGAGAGAAATAAGATGTAAGGATGTCTTTGTACTCTGGCGTTTAAGAGTAATTTGCTATATTTGTCTACAGCAAACCCTGAGCCTATCCTGGTTTGCTAAGCTTCAGCTGCTGTATTCACTTAGCAACATAACTTGGCTTTTCAGTAGAAAAAGTAGACAAAGCAACTTTCTCAGGTGTTGAGGGCTTCTGTTATGCTGTGAAATAGAAAGTTTACTTATGATTAAGGAAAACAATCTTACTTCCAGGATGAGGACATTGCCTTTTAAAGACAGCATCTTAAAAATAAAAAACTAAGAAATAAATTATGCATATTTTCATTACATTATTTGTTAAACTTAACATAGACCAAAGATTTATTGAAATGTCTTCTTGCTGGCAAATCTGAGCTGTGGGACAAGACACATCAAAAAATACAGAAAATGGAAACTTAAATGCAAAATAAACAATGCAATCCATAAAAATTTTAAATGTGGATTTCATTATAGACTATCATGATGGAAGTAATGTAATTAAAGCCATGTTGATGTCAACTAAATTCCCTCTGAATTCCTTAGTTAGACACTTCTTATCAGCTGGCTTTAGGCAGTTTTCCTTATTTATAACCTCAGAATAAATTTTTAAGAAATATTTAGTTTATTCCACTGTTGAAACTAAGCCTTTGGTGGGAATTAGTCTGACTAAATATCACCCTCTCTTTTCCTTGTAAGTAATTTTCTGAAAAATATCGTCCTGAGATTTTTCATTAGCTGTCCTATCCAAGTCCTGTTGTCATTCATGGTATCCCAGGTAATTCTAAACTACCTGAAATTCATAAAAATTATCCATTAATGGAAACAAAACAAATTCAATAAACCAATATTATTTTCTCCTAACAGAGCTATTGATTTAATCCAGGAAAGTTGAACTCCCTTGCGTTTTCCTTGCATCCTTTCAGCTCTGTAGACAGTGCTCAGGCAAAGAGGGTGTTTGCAATGTTTAAAAGCCCTTACCTCTTACTTCCAGTTTACAGTCCACTTCTGCCTCTCCGAGTTCATTGACTGCTCGGCAGGTGTAAGTGCCTCCATCGTAGGGGCTGGGTTTGCGGATCTCCAAGGTACAGACACCTTGGTTGCTGAACATCCGGTACCTCGGGTCATTCATTATGAGCACTTTGTTTTTCATCCAGGTTATTTTGGGCTGTGGTTAAAAAAAAAAAACAAACAAAACAAAACCAACAAACACAAACAAACAACAACAAAAAAGAAAGCCTAAATGCACAAACCTGTGAATGGAAATATTTTGTCTCCTGTTTTGTGCTGTTCAGTTAAAGCTGAGCAATAAGAAATGACAAAAAAATAGATGAAGGAATGATACAAAGGAAACTGTAAATCTTAACTCAAAGATAAGTATTGGCTGCATCATACAACTGGTTTTGAGCACTTTTTTTCAGTGCAACTCTTATTATCTAATTAAAGTCATAAGTACAAGCCTGTTGTCAATACAAGGACTGTGTAATGATAGCAAACATCTGATCATCAGCTTTTGACATCCAATTACTCTACACTGACAGGAAAAACATTTCTCCACAGTAATTTGCACAGTCAGAAACTGTGTAGGTGAAGGGTGAACAGCACTCCCTTGTTCTCAGCAGGATTTCTCATTTTACTAGGCCAGTTCAGTTTCTCACACCAGGAAAAAGATCTCAAAAAGACACAATTCAAAAGAAACTGGAAGACACATCGTGCGGGGGGTCTGAGAAACATGGCACCCAGACCATTCCTGCAATGTGCTTATTTAGAGAATAATTAACTCTTTAGAATAATTATGGCTTTATTTTAGTAACAACTTTTACTGATATATTAACTGTACAGCTGTAGTCAGTGACAGTCCCAGTGAAGCCCAGCCTTTTCCTGAGGTTCTGCCCCTTCACTGAGTTATCTGTGCATTAACTGCTGTAGTGCCTGTAGCACAGGTAACCAACTCCTTTATTTTTGTGTTCTTTAGAACCCACACCTCTCTGCCTTCAGCCTGGCTCCTGAATTAAATGGTAAAAGTGGCATTTAATTTTTATTGTCAGGTTAAACTCCCTCGTGTTTTAAGCGCTGCTGTCAGAGCTGTGCGGTACCTTGGGGTTGCCCCGGACGCTGCAGTTCAGGGTGGCGTTGTAACCAGCTACAGCAAATGTGTTCACCAGGGGCTGAGTGAACAGCGGCCGCTCGCTGAAGTCAAAGTCATCATAAACCGGGTATTTGTAGACTTTACCTATGAAGTGAAAATTAAACATTTATAAAAAGAGTGTTGGCAGGTAGCTTAACACCCAAGCGCATTAAATGGCTACAGAGAGTCCGTTCTGATCTGCACTGCTTTAGGTACCAACGGGACTCCAGTAACTGCACTTGTAGGAGGTGGGTGTTCACAGTGACTACAGCCCTTGGTCATGCTATGGCACTGAGGTCTGGGAGCTTCTCTTTGTTTCCTGTGCAGGTGGTACACAAAGCAACACGTTTATCCTGTGTCTGTGCCTGCATGCCCTGAATGCTACAGAGCAGGATGGATCCTGACCTATGTACTGCTGGAGGCCTGTCTTAGGCAAGCCTTGTTCACTCTGCCAGCAATTTTTTTTTACAGTTTGTTCTGATTATAAACGGTCTCTGTATCTGAAAATCCATTTTTCTTTCTGCTTCAAACAGTACACTGACCATACAGATGCCTGAATAGATGCAGTTTCTGAACAAGGGGTAGTAAAATGTATTTTCTCACTGCTAGTTTATCCCCACTCTGCAATGAAGATAACCACCAACAAATCTTCAGCCACACACTCAGCTGGCATTTAAAGTGGCTGGACAGGAAGACATCTATTCCTGTGCACAGGTATCATTAAGCAGCTTTGCATAACTGAAACTGATCCAATCTCTCATACTGACTTCACTGCAGCTTAGGCCTGATACTTACTCTCATGAGAAGGGCAAGTAAGCAGTGCTGAAAAAGGATTCCTAGAGCCATTCTCTTTTTCATGACTCCAGAGTCTTTGAGCCTGGCTGTGTGTATTTTACAGGTTGTCTGTCCTCTGCATCGTGGCAGTCATGTATTCCTTCCTTTCAGACAAACCGTTTTGATTTTCTTCCTGTAAGCTATTTGTTTTTAGAATTTCCTTTCCATTGGAAAGTTTTGTGGTTTTTAAGTTCACAGTGCCATTTCCAATGGACATATTCTGAAACGTTAGGATTTTTGACTGCAGAATCAGAATTTGCTTAACCCCACCCTCAAGAGATGGGAAGCAGGGGTTTTGCTTTTCTGTTGCATCCTGCCGGGGATGCAATAGGAGTGCCTGCACAGCTGATGCCAAGCCTGCAGTGGAGGGCAGTGACCCACTGCTTCTAACAGAACAGCTGCTTTATTCCTCTTCAGCTCTTGTCGATGCGTATGTGCTGCTGGTGATGTGGGTCTGAGATCCAAGACCACGGAAAATCTCAGAACCTGGGAGAAATGTCCCACTCCTGATTAAAAGCCGTGACTATGAGCTATGTAGACAAACCAAGAAGTCTAAATAGGAAATGCCCTGGCCTTGGGGCTGGGAGTGCCTCTGAATGCTTTAGAGATATGGCCTTTACCTCTAGTCACCTTCCAGCCTCTGAGCACCCCCTTCCCCCCTTGATGAGGCACGGATAATTAACTAACCATCCTTTGCAATCAAAGCACTCTCTTTGGTCATGGTTGCATCCTCACTGAGGCCGCACATGTTCTCAGCAAAGACCCTGAAGTAGTACTCATTGCCTATGACCAGCTCGTTGATGGTGGCACTGGTGCGGTGGTAGTGCTCGATGACGGTGAACCACTCCTGAAAGGCACAGACACACAGGGTGAGCTCCCTCCCGCACCCTGCGCCTCCCAGACATCCACTGCAGGAATCATCATGCTTCCGGGAGTAGGGTCTTCTTTGAAGAGGACATGGCTAACAATACTCAATAATGAAATGAGTGATAGTGGCAGTAGTGCAGAGCTCTCTGCAGAGCAGTGAAGGCCGAATGGAAAGTGAACCCTACTGAATTGTTGCTCTGGCGGCTGGAAGGGCTCATTTTAGCAGCTCCAGTATTAGAGGTTGTGTTGTGAGAGCAAGGCAGGCTCCCTCATTCCTGATCCACACTGCTGACAGAGGAAGTACAGGTGCAGATAACAAAACCGCATTCCTGTGGGGAAGGCAATAGCATGTGCTGTTCTGCAGTAATATGTACTCACAAGAGGCCACTGCACTTATCTGCCTTCTCTATCATAGGCTGAGTGTTCATGAGAAATGTGGTTCTATGCTGGTGGTCCTCTGGTTTCTAAAGGCAGAGACGGGCAAGTGGGTGTTAATGCTTTAGTCTTGCAGCAGAAACGTTACGTTTGAATTCTGTCCTATTACACAATACCTAAACAACAATCTGAGATGAAAAAGGTTAATGCTAAAAGTGCAATTTATTTAAAGTGCAATATGACCACAGCAATGTTTTTGCTTTTATTTACTCTGCCCTAAATAGTTTCCTTTCCTTTTCTAAAGATGAACTTTTGATCAGTTCCTTGTACCACAGTTTGCATTTATATTTGCTCAACTTTAAGAGCCAAAGTTCCTTTGGGAAAACAGATTTTTGTAGAAGACCAGCTGTGCCAGAATTGCAAAATGCGCCACCAGAGATACTGTGAGGAAAGTGACCTGAATGATCCATGTCACACTGAACCCTAGATGCTGCTTGCTGTTGTTACTTTCTCCTTACTACAGTAATTTAGAGGGGACATTGTTCTGATCACATACCAGAGACCATATCTTCTTACAGTCTCAAGAGAGGAAGAAAAAAAAAAAAAGAAGAACAATGGGAAGGAAAATAGTGGCATAGGGAGAATGAATTGATCAGACCATGAAGGATAGCAACATATTAATGTGGGGGATAGGAGGGGACAGCAAAAGATTTTCTTGGAGAGGGCAGCTACCAAAATATTGCCCTAATTTCAAGGATTTAAATTTGCAGTAAATGTTAAAACTGAGACTGCTGTCTTTTAAGAATGTGTAAAAATTTTGTTAGTTTAATGAAAAGAATAAACATTTCTGTATTGCACTTTTCATCTGTAAATCTTAGAGTGGTTTCAGAGTTACCTGTGTACTGTTTTGCCATGGACAATAAGGAGTGGCAATAACTTAGACACTGTGACTGATATTGCAGGTTTGAAAACTGCAGCAGTGGTACACTTCTGTTCTGGCAGCAGCCTACTGAATTCAGAATTAATATTTTAAGGTTTTATTTTCTCTCCTGAGGCAAAGGAAAAATGCAAAATTACTTCTCTCCAATCCACCTATCCTTTCCTTTTTAAGTCCTCCTCTTTGGAATAATTTAAAAATATTTCCATTTAAATATTCCAATTAAAATTTTCCACTTGAGTTATAGTGAAGAAGAGACTTTTATAGTTTTTAGAGAGTCCTTTAGAGATTTTTTTGAATGCTGATGAATCAGTGCTTTGTCCACCTACATAATTTTAAACATGTAATGCTTTTTCTTTTTTAAAGAGAGAATTCATGAGTACATCCAGCTTTTAAACATCTCCTTATTACTTACCATACTTTTCTTATCTGCTTTTTGAATAGTGTACCCAGTAATGGCAGCATTGCCATCATCTTTTGGTGGCTTCCATGATAAATTTACATTGTCTCCCCAGACATCCTCAATAGTTACGACCTCTGGTGGGCCTGGGCGATCTATAATGAAAATATGACATATTCTACTGTTTGCTTTCTCTATCTTTTCCCCCCACACATCTTCCAACAAGTTTGATTTCTATCTCTTTTTCACAAAAAAAAAAAAAAAAAAAAAGTCAAAAGAAAGATGTGGTTGCAAAATAAAACTTTCCAAAATGAAGGAATGTCAGAATTACAATAAATTTAATAGTTAAATTTGTGCTGCCAGTTTTGCCTATTATGTAAAGGAATAGATTGTAAAAAAAAGTAAATGTGTTTTCTTGTCTGTCTTTCCTACCTTCATGCACTTTCAACATTTAGGATTTCTTCCACATTGCGTTTGGGACAAACTTACTATGAACTTGCTACCATTTCTGTCTATGGGTACCACTCAACAGGAAAAATCTTGCATCCTGGATAGACAAGAACATGAGGGGCTTAACAGAGAAAAAAAGAGACTGACACATTCCAACAATGCTATGGTGCATGGAGGTTTCCAGAGAGACCACAAATCTACAGCCAAGTAATTGGACATAGAGAGATAGCACTGCCAAGAAAGACGTTAGGGTTCCCATTTTCCTGTAGCCTTGGAACAGCTGGATTTAATTCTGTTTCTCCAAACATACCAACAATCTGAATATCTATCGTAGCTTTGTCCACCAAGTTCTCCACCTCCACTTTCATGTCGTACTCCCCGGAGTGCCCCCGTTCTGCCTTTCGGATGAAGATGATGGTGTCGTTCTCGGTGTTGCGGATGTTGATGTCATTCTTGTCGATCGGAGAACCATTTTTCTGCCATGATACTTTTGCTCTTGGTTTTCCCTGCAAGGAGCCAGGAAACAATTTTTGTATGATTTTTTTGGTGAGAAAAGGGAAGAGAAGGAAACAGGTTTATTTACCATTTTTCCCGAACAGGAAATAAAAACTGTCTTGAAAGAAACAGAATTATTTTTAAAATTATACACCATTTAGAGATGCAATCTAACCAATTCACCTAAAGTATAACTTCATTTCCTTTTTTTTTTTTTTGGCCCAGGAGACTGAAAATATTTGGAATTTCTGCCTATATTGGACAATCATCTTCCTGGCTAAATTTGACAAATAATTTCCAATTTTCTGAAAGAAAAGGAAGAAAAAATAGAAAATAGAACCCACAGAAAGTATAGAACAAAGTACGTCATTCTGGAGATGCTTACGTTCTCTACACTGCCAGTGAAATGAGAAAGTAATAGATTTAACCTCCAGGGATCCTAAACTGTCTTCTTTCATTGCAAAGGAAGTTGTAATAGCTGTTAGGAAGGCTTGACTGTTCTATTTTGTGTGCCATTTTTTGTGTGTCTAAGTGCCCAAAATAGGTACTTAAAGTAGAGTGAACTTCACCTGCTTGTCCCTGGTATTTACCTTCCACAAACAGTTTGCAGATGCTGTCTGAAAAGGCTAATCTCACACCATTTTGAACACCTTATTTTAGAGAATAACCATAGAATATTCCTTTAATTTCTCAAGAGAAATATCTCTTGCAGTGTATTTGCTGATCAAGCTTTTATGAGGCTTTTAACAGCCTCTGTGAAGCTGAGTTATGTGCACCCAGTATCTTAAAATATGCAGACATGAAATAGAAATGAATTCTGCCACAATTCTTTTATTCAGAAGGACCCTGCAAGGAGAGAGGCAGGTGCTGTTTAAAAGATATGGGAATGGAAGTTAACATGATACTGTGGGAAAACATGCTACATATTTTAGAAATAGTCATATTACAGTTGTGATCTCAAGGATTTAACAGTCGCAGTCTGCCCACTCTTCCCCTCACTTTTCCTCTCTCATGAGAAGGAAGCTATTAAATGCTACTGTTCCACTCTTGAAAATCATATTTAACTGCTTCCAGTGCAACCCCTTTGCATTCTGCTAACAATTATCTCATGTGCAATGTCTATGGTGAAGATTTTTAAGTGTCCTTTGGATGACAGATGAGCAATCAGTCTGTCTGAGCAAATGACCCAATTCATTACTTGACAGAACATCGTGTGTTTGAGACATCAAACCAAAAACTTTCAAACACCTCTGTATTTCAGAGTGCGTCCACATCTGCTTAAGTTAGCTCACTGGCCAAAGTTCCTGAGAAATCAGTTAAAAAGCAGCAGTATTTAAAAAAAAGAGGGGGGGTGGGGGAAGAGAATTTTTCTATCCGTGCTTTCAGTTCTTACCTGGAAAGGAATGACAAGATTCACAGTTTCTCCAACTCTTCGAGTATAGGTTTGTTTTAAGTGTCTTGGTAGACGAATCTTTGGAGGTTCTGAACAAAGCAAAAGTTCATGTTAAGCATTAATCTTCTTTTCTGACTGAGGCAGCACTGGTGTGCATCAGTATAAAAAGGAGACAGTGTGGTCTAAAATTCTCAGAAATGCCTAATGAGTGAGGTGCCTTAGATTTCTTGGTGCCCCAGCATTGCGTTCACACCATCAGCTTTTATAACACCAAATGCTACAATGGTAGGACTAGGTGGGAAGCCCAGAGCAACTTTAAAAAAGTACCATCAAGTTCAAGTTCTGTGGATAAAAAAAGCCCTGAAAAACTGAGAAATAAAGGCTCCGAAATGAAACAAAATTATGTAAATTTTTTAAAGATGGTTTCATGACTTCTAGCCACCCCACAATGGCTTTGTAGTGACATATCATCAGTTACCAATAACAAGTAGAGTAGCAGCCTTAAAAAAACCCAGGTATTAGTATGGAAACAGGGTATTTGTGGGTAAGTGTAGGCAGCAGGATCTTACCTATCACTTCCTTGACTAAAATAGGCTGTGGGTGATACTTGGGCTCACTTTCGCCAGCAGCATTCACAGCTTTTACTCTCACAAGGATTTTTGAGCCAGTTGGAAGGCCAGTGATGGTAAACTTCGTTTTGTCTGTCAGCTCTGGGTTAGCTACGATCCATTCATCGGCTGGTTTAGGGAAGTGAGGGAAGGAGGACAAATCCAAACAATATGGAATTATAAATACATCCAAAGCATGGATGAAGAAAATTACAGAACAGTAATAGATTTGTTAGATTTTAATGAATAATTCTGTTTTGTTTTTCTACTTGTGCTGGAACACGATATAGATTCACTTTCATATGTAGGAAGAATATTTCAAACCCTAAAGGGTTTCTGCTGATTACATATTTTTATATTTATATAGCTTTATATAATTATACAAATATTATTAGAATATGTCTATAATTCAGGTGTACCAGGGAGAAAACTGGTTAGATTTTTTTAAATTCAGCTAGAATAAAACAAGGAGGACAAAGAAAATATTTCCAAAAGCACTCATCATTGCTTTAACAGCTTCCTTGGAGAGAAATGTGTTTTGGGTTTTGCATTAATTTTAACCAGTGCTGAGAACCCTTTAAAGTACAACTGAGAATAAGAGAAACACAGAGTATTTACACAATGCAATGAAATGCCATCTCTCCTCATGCCTTTAAAAAAAGGAAGGCTGTGTCAGAATTATTCACTTAATTACAGCATTCCAGATTTTTTCCTACCCCCAGGCGGTCACACGAAATGCATAGAGTGATTATAACAGTACATTCTTTCGCAATAGCTTCAGTTAAAAACCATACTTTCTTATCCACCCTGCCCTCCCAGCATAGAATGCCCTAATGCTGCTGGCACCTGGGCACTGGAGCCAGATTTATGAACTAACAAGTCAGGATCAATACTTCCCACAATATGTAAAGCTAGCACTATAAAATGGACACTGAAGACAAGAGAACCGTTACGAACTGGAGAGCCCTACAGACCTAGAGCATAGTGCTGTGGTAGATTTTCATAACTGAGTGTCTTGCTTTTAGGAATTAAGTTTTCCTTCAAGCTTCTACCAGAAAAGGATTTCAATCAATGACTGTTTTCCAAGTATCTTCCCCTCCCCTTACACCTATACTACAGAAAATTCTGTAGACTATTGCTCCTAAAAATCACTATCAGGAATTTACTTTTATGAAGAGAGCTTTTCTTTCATTAAAGACTTATATCCTTTGTGGAATACTGTACCTTCCAGGTTAAAAGGTGGCTCCCCCAATTCCTCAGACAGATCTGTCGATATACCTTGAGAGAATCCATCTTTAAAATTAATCAGAGACACCCACTTTCACACAGATGGAGCATTTTGTCAGTGGTTAGCAATTCCTGTTAGTAAGTATGCAAAGATAGATGCGGGGCTTTACAGATTTACAAAACCCATATTTAGGGAGATTGCAGGGAGAAAAGAGATGGAAAGAGGGCATCTAGATCACAGAACAGTTATATGTGATGCCCACAGGAAAGCTAAAGGATGAAAGAAGAGGAGGATATGAAGTTGTATGAGTTTTTTGGGCCCCAGAATGGCCCTAGAAATATGAAAAGAAAGTGACAAAAGGAACACTTGGAAGAGAGAAATGAAACAAAATGATAATGAAAGAAAGTGTAGAAGGAGAAGAAAACACATCATAGAAGAGATTAAAAATTCAGAGATAAATTCTGAGTAAGAGAGACAGAAAAGAAGAGGTCTTGGAAAAAAAACTTGCAGAAAACAGAGGAAGATAACACATTTAGATAAAGGCAACATAGATAGAAGATTAAAGAAGACAAGACCCATGGATGATGACAGATAGGATGTAAACCCTAAGGCTTTATTTCCTGGACAAAGTTATCACTGCCCTGGATTGCCTGTAATCCTGGAGCTGACTATTTTTGGGATACTAAAAATACTATTCTAGTATCTTTGCATGGTCCTGGATGAGTACACTGGCAAAGATCTCAGCCAACAGAAACTCTCTGAAGTACTTATTTACTGGCTATAAAAACAGATCATCTGCAGGTACAACAGCCTGTTGCAAGCAGATAAACATATTGTCATGGGGAACACTCAGGCTGTGCTCCCCAGGCTGCCCTCAAAATGCCCCACAAGAAACAGTCAGCAGCATACTTTACTAGGGACTTCTCATGTGTCAATGGCATTTGGTCTGCTCCACATCTCCGCAGCAAGAGGGCCAAAGGTGGATATTGTGAACTAGGCCTGGGGAATTCTCTCTCTCTCTCTCTCTCTCTCTCTGTATTCTGGATTCATATTTTCATTCACACCTATGCAATACTGGATCAGGATACTCATGATGAGACTCCAGTTCAGTAACATGCACAGAGTGGTACACAGTTAAGGACTCCAAGAATTCACCACGTTGATTGAGTTATGTGGTTCTGACTAAAGGGAAATACCAATTTTGCAGAGCCAAACCAATGTTTATGATAAATTATTCTTCTAAATTATCTTTATATATACTTTTTATCTTCCTACCGTCAGCTTGTGATTTCTCCTAATGATTGCTATGTTAAAGAAGACTCTAAAAAGCCCTTTTGAAAACTACTTCAGTGACAACAATGAAAGAATGGAGAATGTAAATACAGATGAGTTTACAAACAGATAACTAAGAGAAAAAAGCAGCAGAATGAATATAGACAGTCATAAAAAGTATCTTGAAATTAAAAAGTTATTAAACATTACAGAAAAATTAGTTTGAGGCAGAACAGGCACTGAAAGGGCTGAGAAAAAAGAGGCACTAAGATTTTGCAAGAAAGGAAAAAAAATTGAACAGAGAGAAAAAGATGAATAATCCAATAACATGGCTTTTAAAATTGGTGTTTTAAAAGTGGCATTTTCTACTGATCTTGCTTCTTCCCAAGCATTTTTATAACATATATACATAATGTCAATTGTGTATATATAGATGTATATGCATATATAGGAGGCATATATAGATATACATAAACACTCAAAACTATGTAAAATACATTGTACCCATTGTATTTTAACTGAGGTGGGTAACAGTAAAATGGCACACTTGGCTGCCATTTTGTTGTATCTTCATATGTTTAAAACCTATCTGGAAAAAAAAATAAAGAATTTTTTCCATTTAACAGGTATACAATGTTCTTCTGTCTAACAGCCCATTAAAAACAGATTTAGAAGATTCTTTCTCAAAGCCATACTTCGAGTTAACTTTTCTCATCCTCTCCTATCACCTAATTTGGATATCACATACTGTAATGTCAAGCACTTTTAAATTTTCCCTGCCATTCTACCCAATGCTAAACAAAGCATAATATATACCATACACTGAAGTCCTCACATTGACAGTCCCTTAATATTCCCCTACATCTGGCCTGTGCATCGGAAACAAAATAAGAACTCTGTGTCTTGATAGAAGACTGCATGCTTACTCATTCTGAGCTGTTCCCGCAGCTCCCTCCCAATATACAAGGAAAACCCTTCCTACCATGCCAGCTGTGTCTGCCTTCAGGAACTCTTCTCCGGGTCTCTGAGCTTCTTGCAGTCCTGCTCCTTAAAGATATTCATCTCAATACTACAAGATGCTGAGTGCTCCTGAGAAAAGCCCCCTCTCCCACTTCTTCAGCCCCTCTCCCACTTGTCTGAGAGAGAGCTGAGTGTACTCTGATGCTGTGGCACCTCACCACATTTATGACCTACTGTTTTCTTGGATTGTCTGAGTCTGAAACATGTGACAGTATGAATGACAGGTTCTATCCTCTACCTTTTGTCTCCAGGCTATGGACTGTGTTTCATTGAAATAAATGCCTTCATGGAAAAAAGGTGTTCAATCCATCACTTGATTTACAGCACAGTTAAGAGCAACAGCAGTGGAGCTGAAGATAACTGTGTCCCCTTCATCCACATCCGTAACATTGCTGCAGCTGATGTTGTTGGTCCAGAGGCTGGGTATTGCACATACCACTCCAGGCTATTTGATACTTACCTAGGTGCCGGTGGATTTTACTTTTTGAAAATAGGCTTCTTTTGATACCAGTTCAGAAAAAAATCTGCTGGAAAACACTAAGTTTCTGCTGCTTGATCACCAAAGACTAAGTTGTAAAATACAATTTACAGTTCCCTGTTCCTTCCTATTTTACTCTCAAGAGTTAATTCGGTCTCCTTATCTTCCTCCTTCAGTTCTTATATATTTTTGTCTTAGATGGACATAGTTAAAGATCCCCAAAACTGCACTGAAATGTTGGAGAGATTAAATACCTAGACGTGGACTTGCATGCCTAGATGACTTCTACAGGAACTATTGGAGAGGCTGTTCTCAGTGTTGGCAGCCAGCACTTGAAGTAGCTGGTTAGTAATATGTCAACATAGGGATTACCACACTGAGGACCTCCTGTCCCTAAAACCCAGCAAACCATATTTTGAGCCACACTTGTAGCCATTGATTATTTCCTATGCCTTCATCCACCAATGAACTCTTTACTGCCCTGACTCTCATTTAGCATCTGAAAAAAGGACAGTTATTAGCATGGTACACTTCAACAGATTATATGGCTTTTGATTTGGATTTCAAATCAAGCGTAAGATATGTTGAACCACAGTCAGTGAGTGGCATCTGGAATACAAACCAAAGGAAGCCTGAACAAAACCCTGCTCCTTGAGGTTTTCTGCCTGATTAGTCTCTGCCTGACAGCCAGAGCACCTGATACCTGTAGAGAAAAAATGGAGAAAGTCTCACACACTTTCCCTGTAAGACAGGTACCCCGGGCGTTCTCACTTACTTCCTTCAAAGCAGTATTCCACCACATAGCCGTCCAACCCTGCTGCCCCAATCTGGTCTGGTGGCCTCCACTTCATTGTCACCGAGGTGTCGGTCACGCTGTCCACTGCCAGCATAGTTGGGGGGCTGGTCACAGCTGAAACAAGCAGGGAGACGGCAGAATAGTATGTTACAATTAAGGTTTATGTTTGTGGTCCGTGTTCCTCTAGTTTAGTATCACAGGTTACAGGCTATCCTACCTACCAGGATGATTTCCCATCATCCCTGGCACGTCTTTCCCAGTTGGGACCACACTGGGAGAAAGCAGCTACCTCATCCCATATCTGCTCACAGCCTGACCCAGACTGTCCTCCTGGTGAGGAGAGAGAAGGACAAGCAGCTGTGGCTGGTAGAGCAGAGAAGTTGGGAGCAGTGTATTCTACCCCAGCAGCTATGTTCTGGCAAGAAAGGAGCATGCTGGAGCTGTAACAGCCCCCTCCTTCCTCTTCCTCCTCTGCACGCTGGGGGTGCTGATGATCAAGGGGGGATCCTTTGCTGATCTACAGAACAAGACACCTTTCTTTTACAGGGCCTTGTGGTTGTTACAATAGTTTGAAAATCTGTTTCTTTATATGAAAAGGCCGCTGAGTTAGCCTGTCACTATGTGAATGACAAAGCCTTCTAGCTGTCATACTAATAAAAAGATTATATAATTAGGTGACTATTACAACACGTTAATGGTTATTTTCTAAACGCATACCTACCTCTGTGCTCTTGGTTACTTACCTAAAGGAACAAAGGACTTGGAAGGCATACTTGGCTTGGACATACCGATGGCATTGACAGCAAACACACGGACCTCATAAGCAACACCTTCAATCATTTTCTTTGGCTCAAAAGTTGTTTCCTTACACAGTTCAAAATTCAGCCTCATCCACCTGGAGCTCTGTTTCTTTTTCCTCTCAATGAAATAGCCTTTTGACCAGAAAAGTTTTTATTATAGTAAGTGATGGCATAAAGGTCGGTAATAAAAGGGTCTATTTTTTGACTACCCAATAAAATTTTTTTATCTGGATACACTTCAATATCCTCTCCCTAGGCCAGAGTGATTTAGGGATAACTCTCCCAATTGCAAGCTATCTGATAGTCACCTGTTTTGTTTTCATTGCCATATATGAGCTTTTTTGGACTTAGAATTCTGCTGTGTTTAGTTCAGAGTGAAAAGGGCCTCGTTCTACTGACCTCTGGGCCCCTCTGACTTTGGTCTTGGTTCAGTGTATTAAAACAGTTTACTCAGCAAATTGCTTCTGAAATTCCTTTTAACATTCAAACTGGCAGATAACAGTTCTAAGTTCTGTTTTATAAGAGGTTGTCTTTCACGCAGGGGGATTGATACTGTGGTAACATACAAAGTGACAAATTTCAAAGCATTAGAAAAACAAGTATCAGATAAAGTCAAAGAATAGGTAGAACATTCTAGATTCTGGATATTCCCAGAGCCGGTTTCCAGGGCCTGAGCTAAACTTTGATCCTGTTGCATCCACTATTTGGCATTTACTTCTTTTGTCTATATTAGAGAGTCACCACTGACAAAAAGAAAAAAAAAAAAGTACCTAAAATGGGTGATCCACCATCATTTGCTGGAGGTTCCCAGGTCATAATACACCAGTCTTCTCCCACTTCAGTCACATTTGGTGCCTGAGGAGGATCAGGGACATCTGTTGTAAACAAAGTAAATATTATTAAAAAAAAAAAAACTTTCTTCTTTTTGCATATGTTGAAATTTAAAATGTCAAATAAGAAACAAATCAAATAGTTTTTTGAGGTGGAACAGGAATTCCTAATGAGGAGATAGAGAGAAAAAGAGAGATTTAGTGGATCCTGGCTGGTTAGGAATGGATGAATGCCAAGGTCTTCCGCAGGGTCAAGACACTTGAGAGGCTCTCTCGGGCCTGTGCTATGACAGAGCCCACAGCCACAGGGAGAGTGGAGAACCACAAGTGATAAGGGCAGCCTGAGGCAACCAGGGAAGTTTGACCCCTGGCAGCAGTGATAATTAACTCCTACTTAAATCCCATCCAAGCTCCTACTCCCCTCAGTGACACCCAGCCTTGGTACCCTCGCATCTCAATTCCATGCCTGGCAATGGGGACAAATAGGAAAATGGAAGTTTCCTGAGACTCTACCACAGTGATAAAAGACGTGGCTCATGGGCACTGTTTCACACGACTTACCAACCACTTTAATGTTGATTAGAGCTGTGTCCTCTCCAGCCTCATTCTTTAAAGTGATTCTGAAAGGACCCGAATCTTCCCTCTCAGCTGCATCGATGACCAGGCAGCTGCTGTCTGGGTACGATTCTGCCCGTATTCTTCCACTGTCTGTGACCATCTAGGAACCACAGTGAGCAGAGGGAAAAGTCATATTTTCTGGATTTGAGAATCAAAATACTCAAAAATCAAAACTCTAAAGTAGTGCAGGTCACTTCAACAAAAACATTAAAGCAACTGTAAGAAAAACCACACCAAACCTCAGAATTTTAGTCACCCAATGATGAGGAAAAATGAAAAAAAATTACTAAAACGTGTAAAATATGGTAATGGTATACTGCTCAGTCAAGCCATTGCATCACAAAGGATGAGGCACTAGGCTTCTCTTGTGAGCCAGAACACACTTTTGTCAACACCACATATCATTAATTTGATGGAAAAACTTCCAAAAGTCAGATCAAAAGCAAGTCATTCACTTTAAAGGTCAGAGTGATTGCAATGACCAGTAGTTTCTCCTCACAGATTTCAAATGCTGTCACATATTTTGGAGTAGGAGCTAGAATAATTCCCTGTTTGAACAGGACCACAGTGGTAACACTACAATTAATATTTGAAAAAATAATAGCCACACATTTGACCAGATAGGTCTGATGCATGCAGTAGTGTTAACATGTCCCAGTTCCCACATATCACAATGAAAATTTAAATGTGAAAAGCAACTATTTTGGTATTTACACAGCCAGGGATTGACCTAAGCAAAGGTTTTACATTAAGACACCAATTGCCCAGCCTATCGTTTCATTT
The DNA here is from genome assembly GCA_013397315.1 of Donacobius atricapilla. Lineage (NCBI taxonomy): Eukaryota > Metazoa > Chordata > Aves > Passeriformes > Mimidae > Donacobius > Donacobius atricapilla. The sequence goes on from WBMY01016402.1 coordinate 248,421, forward strand.
GAGACTTGAACTCCATTAGAATTTATCATTCATTTTCCAAAACCAGATCATATCATGGCTTTCTGCCAAAACCTGGCAGCCATTCTGGGCATTGAATGTATAGAAGAAGTAGCCATGTGGTAAATTTTCATGACCTTTCTTCTGCATCCCATATATCCTTTTCCTCTACAATTTTTTATAGTAAGCCCATATTTTTTTCCTCATTAATTTCAGGCTTTCCTTAAAAAGATACTAAATAATGTTATCTGGTTTACCCTTCTTTTTTGAGGAAGGAGCATTTTTAGATACAGGACATCTCCGCCTTATTTTCTGCCATTAAAATCAGTGTCTTCAAAAGGCTTAAGATTGTTTTTTGAAGGAAAAGGTTCTTTGTTAAGCTAAAGAAAAATCTACAATGACAATTTACCTTGTCCCCTCTACTCCAAAAGACTTTTGGAGGTGGTTCACCAGTGATGGGGATCTCAAGTCGTAGTTTGTTTCCTGCCACCACTGTCACAGTGTTATTTTCTCCAAGACCATCCAGGTGAAGTTTAGGAGGATCTGAAAAAGGAGATTGTCCAAGTTTGACACATAGTTGCTGCCCTGAGAGTTCAGTGACCTGGCACAGGTCTGTAACACACAGAAACATGCTCCATGTTTTATTTTCTTGGTATTTTTAAGCAACTGAATTTTGTTTTGAAAAAAACTTGTGAAGAAAAATCTATTTAGAAAAATAGTTTCCTGATGAAAAAGAAATCATGGCACCATGGACATTTCGGAATAGTAGTACCATATGAAAAAACCCCACCACTGTTTCCCTGAGGCAGAATTAGGTATATTCTGGTAACTTCTGAGAGGGTTTTCCTCTAAGTGGCTCTTGAGAATTTCAATTGTGGGCTTTTTTATGGCACATTTAACCATGCTTCAACCTTCACTGTCCTTACAATTTGAAAATGTATTAACCCCAATCCTTTTCTGAAAATAAGATTATCACTTTTATTATACTCTGTGTGTATCAACAACAACTGATTAATAACCTCTCGCAACTTTTTTTAACATATTAGAAATATAACTATGGTCATTCCCCTCTAGTACCACTTCCCTTTCATTCTCCTTAAATCTCACCAATACTTTTTCTAATACAGATAGCCCACATCTCTCAGGTTCAATTAAAAACATGTTTTCTAAAACTTGGGTCATTTATATTGCTCCCCTTTCGATTTGCAAGTTGCTAGTTGTAGTTAGAAGCTGATGAGGCATTGCTGTGGGAATAGTCAATGCCCTGTTCTACTTTTGTTGGAAGGACTGGGATCACTAACGAGTCTTCTGCTTTGCTGAATGAATCAAAGCTGGGCAGAACAATTTTTCCCTCTAGATAGCATTTAATGTTTTTCATGAATAGGTAAATATGTGTTTATTCTACTGCTCTCTCACCAAACTAAATCACATATTGCAATGTTAGCAAGCCAGTTCTTAAAGACAGCAGTGTATATCTGGAGAAGTGGGTAGCAGCAGGTGTTTTACACAAAATCTTCATGGTGGTTTAGGTTGAGGAACTGACCCTCCAGAAGCCTCCCCCAGGAGCTCCCCCCCAGCACATAAACTATGAGCAGATCCTGAGCACAGGCAAGGGACTCTCCCAGCAGCTCAACTGCACCTTGCCAAAGCAGCAGGTCTGTGTTCTCTGGTGGATGCCTGCTCAGAGAATACAAAGTGGTTGTAATCAGGGGTATTTCAGACTGCTTTTAATTCCCAAAGCTCACAGAAAGATGTTCTATCCAGGTCACTGTGCAGTACACTTACCCACAATATGTACTTTGCATGGAATATTAATGTTGTAGGCATCTGGCACAAACATGTATTCACCCTCATCATCAACAGCAGAAACTGGTATAACAAATCTGTGGATTCTGTAAAAGAATTGAAAAAGAAAGTAATGTAAATTGTTTTTGAAGATTGCTTGAAGAGTTATAGAAAAATTTGTGAAAATTTTAGGAGATCTGTGTAAGTATGTAATATTAGTGACTAAAAAATCCTTTGCTGGTTGCCTAGTGGAATTTTAAGTGATTAAATACTGTGTGCTTTGTGCAAAATATTATTGAGACAACCACCAAATAATGTGACCAATTTTAATATTATTTGTTTGAACACAGAACAAGGCAGATACAGGAGTGTAATCTTTTTGACATGGAGATTCTATGCTGCTGCCATTCCATTGTAATTTGGTTGTTCAAGAAAGAATCTGTAGGTGACCCCATAGTGGGAATATTCCGACTTTTGTTGGATCATCTTTGTGAGTTAATACAAACAGCAGCTATGAGAAAAAGAGGCATAGAAAGAAAAGAGAAAAAGAGCAGTATATTTTTAATAGTGTCTAACAATAATTTTATTTTTCTGCTTAATATCACATACCAACAGCAACAGCAATGGCAAGAAAAATCATTAGCTTGAACTTAGATGGATTGAGCATTTGATTATTGTCCTCCACAGCCAAAATACATAAGATTCAAGGAAACAAGGACACATGGCTTTTAAAATGACAGAAATAAATATGTCTTGAGGGACAGAGGTTAGGCTTGATTTGCAGATAATTTTTAGTGAAGTAATGCAAATACTGGCACATCTCCACAGTGTCATACCATCAAAAGCCAAGTCAATACACAACAGGCTTACCGTCCTTTGTGATAAAGCTTTACACGGTCACTAGCTTCAATCAGCTGCCCATTTTTGTACCATTTCCCTTCCACGTTCTCAGATATCTCACACTTCAAGTGGATTTCCTGTCCCAGCCTCACAGTCTGGTCTTCTAGTGCAAGTGATATCTTCAGTGGTCTCACTTAGGAACACAGAAACAGGTACATTGATGAAAGATGATGGAGCTCAGTAGCCATGGGGGATAATTTCCAACTTGACAATAAAACAGCATGAATTGGTCAGGGTGCCAATTTGTACAAAATAGTCAAAAGCAGCATGAGTATTACAAATAAAAATGTACATAAATGCAAGCTAACTTCAGAGGATGGATCAGATACTTTTTGTTTAAAAACACAAGTACTTTAAAGAGATATTACATGAACAAAGCTGAGAGGGCTACAGAGTCGTGCTTGTGCCAAGGTTTGACTTTCCTGTGAAAACCTGAAAGGACTGAAGAAAAGCATATATTTCTCTTGAAAATTCACTTTGTTGACCTATTGTACCTTTGGATGGATCACTTTGTTTTCCATCCTAATAGAGTGATAGGAAGTTAACAAGCAGAACTAGTTCATGGCCATGCTACTGGAAATAGCGTCTAAAGGAAAGTCACTATTCTGGAGATTCACAGCAAAAAAAGTAGTATGGAAGTTAAGTCTCCTTTTCAACCCCCAGGGAAAGGCAAGAAAATTGTTCGTTTCTGTATGCCAGCACACTGTGACATGAATTCAAGATCAAGGTGGATGATACTCACAGTCAACTGCAAGCTTGGCTTCTGATTGCCCTCCAGTTGTCATTACTGAGTAAGTTGCAGTGTCATTTTTGGCAGCTTCCTCTATGATCAAAGTGTGTTTTTTGCCCTCAACCTTAATTCGATACCGAGATTTAGGATCATTGGAAAGTTCTACGCCATTTCTAAACCTAATGGAAAACAAAGAATTTTTATTTTAACAAAGGAAGTCCTGTGCAAGTAAGACTTCCATAGACAGAAACTCTCAGAGAAGACTTTACAAGACTATAAGGCACTAGAAAAGGTTGAACAAACTCATCCATGAATGTATGAGGGTATTTTTGGTGTTGCTACATTTTTTGAATAAAGTTTTATGGAAATTTTCTTGACAATTTTCAGGTTTACTGGTGTAGGAAAATCTGCCCATGTTTTTGCCCATGATTAAAAGCTTCTGGGTTTTATTTTCATGGAAGCTGTGCGAAGCATGTCTTACCATTTCACATTTGCATTCTCCTCGGACACTTCACAGCTCAGTTCTACTCGTTCACCAACATAGGTGCTGGTATCCTCCAGGCCTTTGGTCACCAAAATCGGAGGATCTTTGGAAAGAAAAAATTACAGAGTTACAATCTGAGAGGGAAAACCAAGTGAAAGAGATTTTCTAAATCATGCTGTAGAAGGCAATATAACTTTCAAGTTCTAATATGAGTATCAGCGCTGCCTTTTCTGCCTTAAATCAGAGAAGTTGTTGCTCTTTAGAATGTTAGTAGGAAATTTGCACAGTAAAAGTGATATTTCTTCATATTAATACCTGTTATGCTTTGGTAATCAGTACCACGGGAGCAAAGAGAGTGAAGATATGGCCTCCCATTCATGACTGTTGGTAGAGTCTACCCTCAAATCAGTGCAAATGGAATGAAAACTGGCTTCTAGAAAGCCTGATCTGAGGGCACTTGGACAATACCAGAGTCCTCAGGTACCAAGTGTGGTGTTAGCAGAAGCCAGTGCTATGACACACGAGTTTCCATAGTGGCTTAAAATTTTGAAGGACACCAGAGCCCCACTAGATCCCAATGCACAGTATCAAGTTGACTATACCTCCATTTCAGTATTTTCACTAAGCCTCTAAGCACAGGATAAGAAAAAAAATGGCCAGAGAACACAGAAATACCAAGTGATCCTAACAGCCGCTAATATAAATTCAAAAATATACCAAACCAGATCGTCCGTGTTAATTTCTGTTGCAGACAAAGAAGCCACACAAATTTCGGGCAGGTGAAACAGCATCAAGCTGACATAGTTACCTCTCACAAACAGTTCTGTGGAGCATTTCTCATCACCAGCTGTTACGTAATAGCGAGCATCATCTGCCATGTTACAGTTATTGATGAATAAAATCCGCTGGTTACCTTTGTGCTCAAAAATGTATCTGTTTGGACAGGAATGCAGCAAAGACACATTAGCAAAACTTCTGGACCCCCTTTGTTTAATGTAGAAAGTGCTGTAGGCATTTTTAGAGGCAAAAATTCTGGGGTTTACACAGTACTGGGAAAATTGTCCTTGGAAGCAACTTCCAAGTTTCAACAGAGCTGTCATAGACTTGTAGAAAAAAAGGAGCTGTGGTGTAGAGTGACAATGAGCGGCTTCTGGTTTGTTCCAAGATCCCAGGTCTGGGTGATATGAAAAGAAGAAATTAAAAAAAAAAGAAGAAGCTGGAGTCGAATGATGGCAAATAAAATGGAGTCTGAAATTCTAGACGAGTCAAGCTGAAAATAACCAGTAAGAGGACACCATCACTCATTCCAACATTTTTGTGAAGTGTAATAATAGCCAAAGTTAAGAAGTTAATATTATTGGTAGGCCAGATGGCACAAGATATCAGTAACGGGATATGGGGTTTTGGTAATGGGATATGGAGCCTTTCACCTTTATGTCACCAGTTTAGATCTGTTCCAGATTTGAAATGACCAAAGCTTGTTAGCATCTGACAGCTGCTTCAGCAGCCTGGTAGAAATGCACTGGGGCACTCAATCCAGCCCCTCCTGCTGGAGAGGAATCCATAGAGCTGCCTGCAAAACACCTCTGAATTGTTTATGCCAGATATAGGGGCTAAAGAAAAGGTAATCTGTTACCCATTTTTGTTTTGTCAATCAGGAGTTTTAAACAAAATCCTTTGTCGATTTCAACAGAATGAAGGATATCTGCCTCATTACTCTAAGAGGCCTTTTGTTAATTACTTTTTTTTGTTTGTTTTTTAACTGCTCAGAGGAAAAATCAAAACCAAATTTGTGCAGCTGAAAAACATTTGAGGAACATTACATTGTTATACACATCTTCCCCAGGTGTATCTGACTGTGGAATGGGGTTTTCTGCACCAGGCTGTAAGAGCTGGTTGTGCCCACAAAAAGTACTGGGCCCAACTTTCAGGCATGGTTCTACACGTACTCAAATGTCTGCACCTGCACTTCTTCTAGGAAAAGCCAAAGAATAAACCAATATGCTGGTGGTACAGGTGAAGAAGCTTGTGTTCACTAGACCCATTCCTCATAACTGACTGTGTAGGTTGTTGACTTCAGTGTGTTAAAGTTAACAAGGTAGTGGAAGCTGAAACAAACCTCACACCCTTTTCCTTGGGTGGTTTATGAGCCAGGTGGGTGCGTGATGTCAGCATCTCTGCACTTAGCACACAATTACTGTAGGAAGATTGTGCCTACCTCCAGACACAGGACCAAGAACAAGTGATTTATTTATTCCCTATTACATTTAGCCTACAGTGGACTTCTATGGGTCCTGAGCAATATAGCATCATTTGCATATTCTTCACATCTAATGAAGCTCAGAAATAAAATTGATGCAACCTGAGCAAAGGGAGAGATCTATGCAACACACTTGTCAAGGGAGTACATATGTATCCTTTTTATTTTTTATTGCTTACATATGCTAAGATCACTTACTTTGCACTTGGTCGTATTTCTTGGCCATTTTTATACCACTTGAGTTCCACTGTTGGATCTGCTAGCTCCACCATGAACCTTACTTTACCTCCTTTGTCTACCTGGTACGCAGGATCGAGGCCTTTGGCAAAAGCTGTTGTAGAAGTCAAGTGTTATTATAAAATAAGATCAGAAAACAAGAATATGGATGCTGAAATGACATTGCATAAATCTCATCAAAGCTGTTGGAATAGATGCACACCAAGTTATGCATATTCTCAACTGCCTGCATGGAATCATCTAGGAACATCAGAATAAGCACAAATCTGTGTAGATCTGGTTATCCTGACCAAGTTCAAGCTGCTATCTGTTCAAGACTTTGCAGTGCATCAAAAGAAACACATAAGTAAACATTAATGTGTAGTACCATAATATATGTTATGAGGTGAGGTAATGGATGAGGAGAGAGGGTGTATCTGGCAGCTGGATTACAGCTGGATTTCTGGAGGACTTCACCTATATAGAAGGGACACCTCCAGGAAACCAGTGGCACAGCAAATGTATATACTGCATCCATTCTGAAATGCTGTCCAGGAACAAGCAGATGCCACAATAGTATAATGGGCAGTGTATTGTATTTATATGTGTGTGCAAACATATTCTGTGGCATATATATGTATTTTATATACATGTATGTATTTATTTCTGTATGTAATTACGTCTCTCATACTATTCAGTAGAGTAGATGGGGAAAGACAGGCCTGAATGTCCTCACGCAGTGCAGGCTGGAGGGTCAGTAGTACAGCTGGGATTTCCGAGCAATGGCTATTAAGTGCAAAAGGAGATTATGAAGAGCAAACACTGCATGTGTTTGGAGTGACCTGTTTAAAGCAGAAGATATTGATGGTAACACAAAGTCTAATTTCTGTATTGCTTGATCATGTAACACCTTTCCACACACCTAGGGGACATTGTTCCAGATGGAACCAGTATTTGTCTGAGAGGAGGGATGCTTTAGATAAGCACTCAGTTGGGTAAGGTGTTTACATTTCCACCATGGACCAAAGCTGCCTTCTGACTAACTCCTTGCAGGAATGAGTGGTTCCTTGTGTGGAAGTGAAGCATATTTGGGTTTTTAAGGTGGAGGTTTGTGTGTGACTAACAAGCACAGGAATATTCTGCCACATCCATACCTGCACTCTTCTTCACTTCCCTGCGCATGCGCTTCAGCCGCTTTAGCATCCCCCTCAGGTCGGTGATGCCATACTGGAAAGCAATCTTCTCATACTCGCTGGGATTTGCATTTTTCAGGAGATCCCACACGTCCACCTCTGGCTCTTCCTCTTGCTGTTTAACCTCCCTGACATTAGCAAAATAAAATTATGGGAGAAGAGTAAGTGAGGCTTTATCACAGCATTAAAAAATAGGTGAAGCTGAATCTATGGTGAGGCTAGAAATGCTTTGACCAAAATTTGAAGGCTGCCATCATATTCTTTTTATTTCACTCAGTATCAGTGGAGTAGCTCACAATGACATTCACACCTTACTTTGCACTTTTTCAAGGCAGAATTTAAATGGAAATTTTAATTTTTCCTTTTCTGATAAAATCAGTTATGAGAACTTTTATATTGCTTCGATGCTTCAAAAAAAAATACAGTTTGAAAATGTAATAGCATGCAGGCTAATGCCACTTAAATCAGTTTGATCTTCTGTAACCTGAGTGGAATCCATCACAATTTATGATGGCATCACCGAGTCTAACCTGTACATTTCAAAATTAAATAAAAACGTTTTCAAACCCGGAGTCCTTGTAACTGCTACTGGGGGTGACTAATGACAGGACACTGAAATACAGGGGAATCTGTCTGTTTATAGTTACACTGGTGCTTCTAAGCATTACTTGAAGTTGTTGAATGAATAGGAACTGGAGATCTCCGCACTGGCTTGGACTTGAAGGATGGATCTGTTGGCTTCCATGTGTATCTCAGTCTTAAGAGCAGGAAATGTTTTCAGAGGTCTGTGTGAGGAATCACCTTTACACGGAAGTTTCAATATTGTATTTACTATCTCTAACTCCAGGCTAAGACAACCGATAAAGAGAAGTATAATTATTTTCACAATGGCAGCCATGAAATAATGGAACAATGGAAGCATCCTGAACAAAATGATAATTTTTCAGATTGACAATTTAGCTCAAGAAAGTGAATTGCTAGAACAATACTGGAATTGAAGAAGAAATCTAGATTTTTCTTCCTGTAAATCTTTTGAATCAGACCAAGATCATTCCAATTTGATCTAGCTTATCTAATAAAATCAGTACTTTTGAGAAATAAAAAAAAAAATTAGCAAGCTTTGCAGCGAGACACTGTTAGAGCTGAGTTTTGTGGAGTCTAAGAGGGGATTTTCTTTGACATATACAGAATTAGCACTGAAGATTCCTGAGAATCTCTGCATGGTTGGATGAGGAACCACGGAAACCACTTTGCTGTTTAGTCCATGACATTTATTAATTTTCATAATATGTCTGTTATTTTAAAAAGTAAGAGAGGTTCTCCCTGACTAGTCTTTCAAATAAAATAATTCTGAGGCAGCGATGTTAAGTTAGACAATCTCAGGTATGTAATTTTATATTTTGTTCCTTTTATCCATGCTCATGCTTTCTGGAGGGTGACTGCACAGTGAATGCTTCCATTTCAGTGAGATTCCTTCTGTATGGGGGCAGACTGAGATCAGCCCTCAAACACCTGTGGAAGCTGAGACCCCATGGGGCAGCACTGTCCTCTCCCAGGACTGGCTGCTCACCAGCGTCTGCCCATGCCAAGGAGATGTGCACTCGGTGGGAATTGAAATAAAGCCCCCCTTCAAATCAGGCAGCAGATGAGAATGAGGATCCTGGTTCTCAACCAGACTGAAAGAATCAATTTCAAGCTCATTGTCCTTTTTGCGTAACTGGAGAACCAATTTTCATGCTTAGAGCAAGCCAACTTTCTTCTGAGACCTCAGTAGTTTAAGCTGAGGCCAGAGGCCAAACAGAACATGGTATTTCCTGAGCAGACTGACCTCGCCATGAAATCACTTTCAGACCTCTTTCCTAAATATGTGCATTTTGTTGCAACATGTACTTTGAAAAAACAAAAAACAAAACCAAAAAAACAAAAAACAAGCAAAAAACCCTCAAAACCAACCAACCAACCAACCAACACCCACCCCCCCCCAAAAAAAAATCCCACCCCAAAAACAACCAACCAGAAAAAGAAAAAAACAAAACAAGGACCTAAATATTTGAGCAGGTTTATGTCTTATGTCTCTTGGAATTTCATGCTGCTACTGATCCACTGCATTGACAAAGCATTCATGGTGTGGCTTACTGAGATAAGAGTTGATACATCTGCCTGCCAACCAGCAGAAAATTAGAAAATAGACAGTATATTGATTCTATGCATTTAGGTTTGTTTTTTTTAAAAAAAACATGTTTCAAGTGGTATGAACCAAAAGGGAAAAGTGCTAGGTCTTTTCTTGGTCATACAACCATAAAAAAAAAAAGAGAAAGAATGCACCTCCAACATTGCCTGTTGTAAAAATTGAAATGAAACCATGGATTTGTCTTTGTAATAATGGATGTTAATATCCACACACAAGGATATTAATATCCACACTGTGGCTTAATTAACAATTTTATTCAATTAAGCTCAGAAATATGAGGTTGCATTTCAGGGCCTGAAGCAAGGTGAACCAATTTGACCAAAGTCAAATGATGGTGTCTTAAAACTAAATATTTGCTTTATCCATTAAACACACAATAGTATACCACGTTTATATGGCTGTACAGTATTTATCTTACAAATCTCAGGGGTTAATTGTTAGTAAAGTGATAATGTCTCTTAAATCACATTTATCTTTCCACAAAACCACTGAGAACTCTCACATGCAACTCTGATGTTACTCCTGAAACACCACACAGGTGGTCATGAGAACTAGCAACGCAAGTTTTATTAGTAGGATGAAAAGACAAACTAAAGGTCCTAATTAGGGATGAGAAGATTGAAAAACCAAAGATCTGGTGGATTGGAATTGGTCTGGGTAATTTGTCTACTTTCAGCTTCAGCTTTTCCTATATGCTTTAGTTGCTTAAATGCTAGCCTCACCCTCATACCCAATGAGCCATTGTGACCTTTTAATGTAATTATGCTACAGTTTTTCCTCTTTCAAAGTAAATGGTAGATGAGATAAAGGATGTAATTCCTTTTCCAGTTCTCTGTGATCAGATGCCATTGATTTCCATGGCATATAGAATTTCTCTGCTTGACTTTAGAATGCTAAAAATTAACTATCTTTTCTTAATCTGGTGAAAGAGTAAACTGGGTTTAAGATCTGAGATAACTAGAGGCATAACACCAGATTTCCAAGGCACATCAGAGAAACATATATTAGAGTTTTTCTCCATCAAAACATTTGAGTTATATAAAACATGACTGAGCATTTGTATGGACATATTTAAAAAATGCGACAAAGAATTATACCAATATATATGATTTGAAGACATAAGATTTTTTCATATCAGGGTGCTTATAAAATCAAGCAAAGATGTAGCCACAGAGATAGATTTAACCTTTGCAGGTTTTTTACTGTTGCACCAGACTCAATTTTCTGTACTGCTCATCCCTCTATAGGAAATTTCCCCCCTCTGCCTTCCATGCAAACACAAAAGAAGTAGCAAGTAACCTAGATGTTATTGGCCTCTTTAGGCTGAGGCTCACTTTTTTTCCCAGCGCACTCAAATCTGAGGTTTCTTTTCTGCACAATTAGAGGTAAAATTAACTGAACATTTGCATATTATACTATGAGAATAAGAATAGTTAGGAGCATTGAAAAGTTGAAAGGTCACAAAATTCTTTAGTTATTAATGCTACACCTGACTGTTCCTGTGTGCGAACCTAAGGGTTTGCAATCCACACCTGCTCACTGCATCACTTGGTTCTCACCTACGTTTCAGGAGACCACTAAAGTCAAGTTCTCCTGCATCCTCTTGTCCTTCACCACTGTTATTGACAAAAAAGAATCAAATCTTTCTTTAATACAGGAAGACTTAGACAACACACATTGCAAATGCTCTACACTTCTCATACACTCAACACTGTCCAGACACACAAATAATTGTATAAAATCAACACAAACTTGTATGCTTTTTCACACAGATTATATTTCTGTAGGCACTCGTGAAAAATAACACAAAGGTTTGTATTGCTTCTTCTTATACTTTGATGGCAAATTTTTGTAACTGAGTACATAAATTTGCCAAGTTTTGTGTTAGATTTCAGTAACACAAATAAATAGGAGCTAGACAACACAACCAGCTTTGTTTTTCATTTCCGTAGTGGACAAAACAAAGGGCTGGTGCTGATCTCTTGCTGTGAATACAAAATAAAGATTTGCATTGCTGGGTGATGCTTTTAACAATGCATAGGTCTGTCAAATACTGATTGAAAAGTACTTAACCTTTAAGCTTTAACCTTTCTCTAGGGAGAAGGGAGAAAACATTTATAAAAAAAGAACAAAACAGTACATTGTCCATTTTTATAGATAGAATACACCTATGAATGTGCACTTCCTTCTATGATGTGATCTTTAGCAGAATTACTGTATCATAGAACACATACAGACAAAAGAAATGCCCTGAATCTTTGTAAAAAGGGAAGAATATTGCAAATTGTAACTGAAATGAAGCCAATGTTTCATCAAGATTTTACATGCATGATATTACTTAGGAAATCAGGAAATACTGAGATAGCTTCATCTGCTTGGGTATTGCATTTTATTTGGGCAGTTATTGCATTTTTTAAAATGTGCTAAAGAAGGAAATGCACCTTGAATGTAATATCTTTTGTATTTATTTTTAAATTAAAGCCCTCTAAATAAAAGCAGTTATCTCTGAATTGCAGCTGTACTTGTAAATTAACAAGCTGCATTCATTATCTGTTTATTAAATATTTTCATTCTATATATTTCTTATGTATTTCATCACAGAAAGATGACATCTCTACTGGTTAGAATTGCTACTTTATCAGGAAGGTTACAAACCTTAAGACATAATGCTTCATCTTACATTTCTGTACTATATTATTTCTTGTTTTTCTTTAGTGATGGTATTTACTGTTTACTGTAAGGCAACAAAGCCAGATCCTGTCTTCTCGAAATCAATGTGAATTTTATCTCTGCCTTTAATCAGTGCAGGATTGGGTCCAGGAACTTTTATATTGTGGCTGACAGCTTTCAGGAAACATTCAGCAGAATATTTTAGTAATGAAAATACATTTTTAAAAACCTCTAAAGTAACGTATATTTTATTGACTTAAATATTCAGTCGTCCTTTAAATTATTGACACTTGTAATTTCACAGTAGGGGTATTTAATGTCTTATGTAGTATCTATGTGTTGTTAACTATTTTATTCTACCCACTACCAATTACTCTAAATCCCACTTCTTTATTCTATATTTACAAACACCATTTTATAAAGTACTTAACACAATTCTCTAAGTTCTGTGCATGCTACCAGCATCCATTACTGAGGAGCTTGATAGGATCACTAAAGTTACCTTCTTTTGAAAGCAGATCTGATGTCAATGGATGGAGCAGCTTGGGAAGACTCTACGAAATAATGGTAATACAGGAATTAAAAACATAATTTGAATCATTTATGTAACCAGTGCGATTTGGAATATGAAATTTGTTTGGTTTCCTGATAAATGACCATCATTTGTGCTTCCCCTTTGGCATTAGGTTCTGATTTCTGCAATGATGCTCAGTGCTAATTGTACCATTTCTCTGAAGTACTTTCTGCAGTTCTGGATAGGAGATCTATTTCTCTAATGTTTCTCTCCATTCCCCTTCCTGCTTTATTCACAATCTCAGGACTTTTTGTCTTCTCACTTCTACGCTTTTTTCCCTGCTTGCATCTTGCACTCTCAGCATCAAAGGAAGGAGACAGAGAAAGTCTCCTCTACAGCTACAGACTCATGTTGATTCCTGGGGAAAGTGAATTCACCCTGTGTGAATTATCCCTTTGGGGCAGTCTGAATCAGATTAAATGGTTTCGATCCACAGCCAGTGAATGGATGGAGCCAGGCTGGCCCCCGTCTAGCTGACCTCTAAGCACACACACAAAGCTCTGGGTTTTGTGTGCCAGAGCCTGAGTTGAGTTCAATACTGGTTTTACCTGCTAGCTTTTCTAATTTTTGCATAAATGTCTCACACGGTATCTATCCCAGTGTCCATTTAGACAATAAATTACAGACACAAGAAAATTCTTTGAGCTCTGTGATAAAAACATTCACTTTTAGTATTATTTCATTTAAAGGATCTGAATAAAATAAAGCATCATTTCAAATTAAAAAAAAAAAGAAAAAAAAAGAAAAAAATACTTATAAATCTTGTCAGATACAAATGGAACCTTACCAGTGACCTCAAGGTCAAAAGAGCAGCTATCAAATTTGTCCTTATAAGATACTTCACAGCGATAGTTCCCTGCATAGTTTTCCTTAGCTTTGATGATCTGCATCTCAAATGTATGAATCTAAAAAGCAAGCATAGTTGTTTGTTAATGTGGAGAATGCATTTGCACAAAGCAGAAGTTAAAACATGAGTCTTTCAGACATGCACCAGAAACAAGGAATAACTCAAATAATGGGGTCTGAAAAGAAACCGGAACCCAGAAATGCCCCTGGAAAATTTTGATTTTCCCACCATTCCTTGTCCTGCACTAGGAGAGCAGAAAATCTGCTTCTGTAGAGGATGAGAGATCATCACTGAAATCTGTGTGGGGAAGCCAGGGTTAGACTCCACTGCTCTTGAACTCTACCTGTTGTCTTAAACTTACCTTTAAGCTCTCTTTGGAGCTTTTCCCCCACAAGAAGGCAAAGTAAAGACATACCTTAGTGTGACGCTCGAAGGACTCCTTCAGCTGCAGGTGCTTCCCCGCTTTACTGGCCAGGTCCATCCATTTTCCTTTAAACCACTTAACATTTGGCTTTCGGAGAAGATCTTTGGCTTCTACTTTGGCTATAAACGTAATATTCCCACCTTTCGGAAAGAGAAAAGAATAATGCAGCTGTTGAGGAACATGTGGATGGTCAGTTGCATCTCTACAAGTTTGTTTCACTTCTGCTCCATTCAGCCTCCATGTGTTCTACCACAACATTAAGAGTCGGATGGAGTCATACAGACCATGAAAGTACTGCAGTGGTGCAGAGGTTAATCATTTTGGGTCTGGAAGATTGCTGCTGCTGCCCTGCATCAGATCTTCTTGATATACCAGTAACAGTACAGCCAACAGTATCATAATAACCAGCTTTCTTCTCTAGAAACTATACCTCTTACCATTATGCTCAGTAAATATTAGATTTTGAGCTTGTCTTGTATTAAACAACTGGGGTTTGCGTCTCTCTATACAGTCCTTTTGCCTTCACAGTGGAGTTCACATCCAGCTAAAACCAGAGGCAGTACTTGCAGCTGAGGGCAGAACCTGAGTGCCACAGAGTCTGCACACACCATTCCCAGCTCAGCCTCTGTCTCTGGGAGTGGCTTTTGATCTTGTTCCCAGGCACTTACCAACACTCACTGTCCCACTCTGAGGTTTCTCGATGAATAAAGTGGATCTTTGGGCATCGTCGTGTTTTTCTGACTCTTCTGGAGCTCCTTCTCCAAGAGACCATACTGAGATGCAGAGAAAGGGGGAAATATCAATCATCTGAGGGTGTTTTACTCCCTCCAAAGTACACTTACCTGAACTTCCTAAACTCTCTAGCCCTAGCACCTTTCTCTTCAGATGTCCTGAAAGACATGTAAGCTTTTGTTCACACTGACATCCACTGCTTGGTTGTCACATTGTGTATAGTTCCTGCAAGAACACTACCTCTGTGGTGACAGAAAATGAAACTGTCAGGGAGGAAGAGAGCCAGGACAGGCACTGAGCAACTTGAATGGCACCAGCATTCAACCATGAGCGCTTTACAGAGGCAATGCACAAAGGTGCACAAAGAAGCACAGAAATCCTTACATTTGGTACACAGTTTCAGTGAATCTCTCTCAATCCAAATTAAGTCCATTGTACAAGCTGGTTCTTCCTCTATGTCTGCAAAGTAGGCAGGAATGAAACTCACTTCTGAACTCTCCTCTTTTCTGCCATGACAGAAGCAGAGAATTTGGGGATCTGTCAATACCATGTCCTGCCATGTGAATTTTATGTGATATTTTATGGAAAAGTATGTCAGATGGAAATGATTGTGCCATATGCCCAGACAAAGCAGCTTCTCTTCTGGAAACTGGGACTTTGGAACTGAAAAGGAGCGACAGTGCTGGGAGAAGCAGCAAATGAGTGGTCTCTCCAGGGCAGAGAACTGTACCAGGACAGCTGTGTGTTTCTGGTCTTCCTGTTTATCTGGACAGCCTGGGCTTTGCGCCATGCAATTTCATCTTGGGTAGAATCATGGTCAAAACTGATTCCTAGCAGAAAGTGCAAGGAGGGCAAGGCAGTGAATGCCTGTCTGTTTTCTGCTCACTTTCTGCAGAGAGGCAAAGCATGTGTCTCATATTCCAACCTGCAGTCCAAATGTCACCTCTCTGTTCTTTTGAGGATTTATTGCGAGTACAGAGGGGAAATTAATTAAAGTCAGAAGTCAGAAGTCAGAATACCATTTCTGATATGTGGTGATTACTGCTGTGGGAACCTTTTCAACTCATGAAAATTTCTACCACCCACAAATGCAACACAGCTCATGGCAACAATGTGAAAAAGAAAACAAAATGATTTTATTATCCTAAAGTCTACTATGAATTTTAAAAAGGTATCAAAATGCCAAATAGCTTTGCTATAAAATCTTTGTGTTTCAGTTAGTTGTGGGTGGTGTGCCTAGCACCTCTGCATACGCCTGCTTGTACAATATTTCTCACATGTAAAGACATTCATGTATATACGCACATGTATGTACACATATATACACACACATACATGAAATGATTTACACAGACATGAATGAATGCAAATATATATAGATACATATCTATATATACTCTCTATAATCTAAATATTTAGATTATACCACTATAGCATGGCAATATATGGAGAAAACATGAGAACAAGTGAAGGTTATTGGTGGGAAGAGGATGAAGTGATGATAGTACAGGATCTGGTCATACCAGCAATAAACCTAACATGCCATGGGGTGAAATGGAGAAAGGATATTAATAAATGGAAAAAAAGCTTACACAGAGTCATTAATTTGGTACCACATAAAAGAACACCTAAATATTATCATCACCTTTAGATATTAACATTTTCCTACGTATTAAACAAACAGAACAGAAGGAGGGTTTGACACGGGCTGGCATAGGCGGCTATGCCAGGTCTATAACCATGGTTGAAGTACCAGCTGCTCATTTTGTTCCAGAGGCTCCAAATCCTGAAATCATGAGAGTGGGTGCAATGTGCGTTACCTGCCAGAGTAGGAAGAAAGAGGTTATGATGATTTTGCTAAATTTTCCCCACCGTCCTTTGAGGTGTGAGAAGCAGCCATTCTCCTACAGTCTTCTGGGACCTGTGTGTGGGATTCGGGTGAGGCTGAATGAAGGAATGGAATTCCTGTAGGCTGAGGAGGAATGGAACAGCTATGTATCTATCTATACAGAAACAGATATAGATAGATAGGTATGTATGTATGTGTCAAATACTGCTATACATGTCCTGTTCTGTGCAGCACAGCCTCCTCTCACTCCTGGTTTAGCTGCTAGAAACCTATTTGCCCTGGTACTCCGAAGCATTTCAGCAGCTATAGTTTGCCACTGTCTAAACAATGAAAATAAAGTATTATCTTTTAAAAATAAAGTCTAAACAGTATTTTTACTATGTAATTCTGGGTGTGTTTTGTCATGTTTCTCAGGAGGTCTCACCTGAATCTTTTCTTTCCGCTGGCTTAGACATCCCATCTGAAAGGGAAGAGCAATTTAGATGACACCAGCTCAGAGATCATGGCTTAACTGACCTCAGATCACTGGGATTTTAAGAACATTGATTCTTCATACAAGAAGATTAGACTAAATATTTGGGACCATATCTATGAGGAACTACTTGAATACCAGAAAAAAATGAACAGCCAAGAAAAGCCCCCAGAAATCTTCCCCACTTTTCTCTAGAAAACCTAAATTAGTTTAGTTCCATTCAAGAGTTTCTTTAGAAAAGTTACATGAGGCAGATGTTTTTTCCATGATTTGTGTGGTTCCAGGTAACAGATGAATTTCTGTTTCTCAATATTTGTCTTAGGGACAGTATTTTGATTATTTAAACAGTATACTTGTTAATCTGGAGTTGGTTTTGGAGCTACTAACCAATATTTTACCTTCCACTGGGAGATGTACTAAAGACCTCAAGACAGGACTGGAAAGGGCCTTAACTGATATAAGGGCCTTGTGCTTCGAACAGAGATTAATAAAATATAGGGCACTTAAAATTTTTTTCTAAGTCATATGTTTTGAGTTCAGTCTGCTGGTTTGGAGTCTTCATTAATATTCAAGAGAAAAATACATACATACATACACACTCAAAGCACTATCACAGTCCTAACCTGCTGGTGGAGTACTAACTGAGGTGTCATCTTCATCTGTGAAAAGAAATACAAATGAAAAAGCACATGAAGAAACCGAAAGCACAGGTGCTCATCTGTTTTAAAACAACTACATGAAAATATAAAACCTGCAAAAGAAAGGGAAATGAATTGCAATATTCAGGAACACTCACAATGGAAGCTTCAAACTGATGAGGAAAGCTTTGCATAATTCAGTAGCTGAAATGGTAAACCTTGATGTTTCAAGCAAGTAAAAAACAAAATGAGATGTGGACTGTGATCTATGATTAAATCATGAGTTTATATGAGAGCTGCAGAGTGATTCTGTTTGTTAGAGATGTAATCCACAGTAATTACAATAAGAAAGCCACAATGAAATGAAGGAGAATCACATATCTAACCTGAGGAAGATGTCATTTCTCTGATGACCACGTCTGCAATTAAAATTTGCACCACATATGCATTCAACATTATTAAATCAAGATCTGAAAAAATTAAAACTAGTCTCCTCTATTTATACTTTGTAATTTGTATACTATAATATTAAAGTGCAAGGAATACACAACTCAGTTTTTCCTCATATCAACATGAGAATAATTTTTAATAAGGAAAGAAATATTATCACCATGCTGGATTTTCCTTTCAATCACATTAAAAGCTGACTATCTTGAGGTATTAAATCACTACAAGCAACTTTTACCCAGATATTTTAAAGTGGTTAAACATATAACATACATTGAGGTTTATATTTATATAAATCAAAAGCCTGAAAAAAACCCCATGAAACTGGCATTAAACAGAAATTCTGTAATCATGATTTTTAGAAAACCAGAATAATGTAAAGACCATCTTTACAAGAGTTTCTTTGAATTTTAGATGTTGACTAGAAACCTCAGAGGTCAGCTTTGATAAAAATAAGCAAAAAGTCTTAGTGTCTTAAAAGCCTAATGGTAAAAAAGAAAAAAATAACCAATGCATCCTTTGAAAGATAAAAATAAATTAGATCTCTTTAGGATTTAATACATAACTAATATGAAGATAACATGGGTTTATACAGTATCAGAAAATAATATGTAGAGCATTTCAAAATGGAGAACAGAGTTAAACAAGAACAACTTTGGAAAAATATTAACCCACATCTTTAAAGGTACTTTTCGAGGGGTTGGATTTTTTTAGATCTTCTATTTGTGTTTCCATAATCAAATTTTAAATCTGAAGTTATCCTTTGATTTTGACCTTAAAGTTATAATTTATCTATATTTTTTCAATGAAAAATGTAATAACTATGACAAAAGCACATATGAAATATAGTTCCATTTTCATAAACACTGACAATATTGAATTTTTGGGTTTGTTTAACCACTGAAGGCTAATTAAAAGTCTGTTACTAGAATTTATCTAGTTCACCATAACGTTTTCCTCATTCCTTTTATTGATTCATCAAACTTCATTTTAAAGATCCCTTGAGGGGAGGATAAGAGTTGTAAAAGGTATGCCTGCCCATGAAGGATTAATGTGTTATCTTGCAAATATCTTTTCTTATTCATTGGAAAAAAAAAAAAATAATAATGGAAGAGTTGTCATGACCTGCATCATCCAATGCCATAAGCAGATGGTGAAAATGTTGATTTTCAGTAAAAGCACAGTAATGATTAAGTCATGTTAGATGTTTTAACATACTGCATTAGCAACTAAATGGATGCAAGACTATGTGCTTCCACTGCAAATATTTCTCCATATTTCATGAAAGCATTAAGTGTATTTTCAGCTCTTTTTGTCAATGATGTCACCATTGTGACTGAGGATGGCTTAAAGAGCCATTTGGCTGAAAAAAAAATTAAGACCAGCATAAAATATTGATGTGATGCATCCTACATGATGATGTATGATAATCAAGTTATGAAAGAACCACTCAAATTTCACTTTAATTTAGTAACTTGAAATTAAAAACCCAAAAAGAAGTTATTAGTTTTGCAGAGGGATTGCTGGAGTTTCTCCAGGGTAATCTATCATTTTTCAAGCAAAATGTTAACATCAAAGACAAACAAAGGAAACAAACAAACATGTCAGGAGTATCAAGATGAAATCCCAATTGAATGTTTTAGAAATGGAAAGAGTATGAAAACAGTACATGCAGGAGGAATTGTTTTGATAAATGGTAATTATCAATCCATCACTCCTTCTATCTCAGGCTTCTAGGACAAAATGGACTATTGGTTCAGCAGCTATAGCCAATTCAGTTTCTGTGATGAATGATGGTTTATGCTAGCAATAAAGTCTATTTGAAGATAACAAAAATAGCAAAAATACCAGATCTGTCAGTAGAACTATGATCATTAATTCACTTACCCTTATCTTCTGCAAGTAAAATTTAATGGAATATATTTTTCAATCTGTTGCATGACAAGACTTTGGTATGGGGAAATCAACTGGTTCATTTGACAGTAGGCTGATAAGATGCATTACTCCATAACAATCTTTATTCTTTGTGGCACACTCTCATTAACATATAGGATATTAATGTTTCTTTTCCTTGTTTCTAAATGATAACATTAACTGTGGAGCAGACTGAGCTGCACCAGGAACAGATTCTTGCTGGATGAAAGAACTCTTCATATCTCCAAAGAAGCTAATCTAAATGCACTTAATGTGACCTTAACATTAAAATTTCTGACTGCTGGCGCAGGAAATGTAGAAAAGTCTGTCCAAAAAATGTAATTACTGATTTATATATGATCTGCTGATATCAAGAATTTTACACCTACTTTCCCCTGATCTGAAACATCCCACACAAAATGGAAGCTGCTATTCTGCCATCAGCTGCATTGCTGACAAACTTAATGTTGTGCAGAAGTGGCAAAAACCTATTAAGTGTATATTATTTTATTTTTCTATTCTACTTTTTATGCTGAAATTACAGAGCATAGCAAGAGTGAGAGTTTCAAATTTAGTTGACTTCAATTACCAATCTGATTTTCAAAGGGAGTTCAGTAGTCCCATCAAGGGTACTTGGCACTTTGGAAGTGGTAAATGAAATGCATTCCCAAAGAGGGGAAGTTTTAGAAGGGAGATGAATGGATAAGTGAAACCTGGAAAAATACAAGGATGACACATGCGATGAACATTTTAGTAGATGGTTGGAAGAAACCTAGAGGAAAAGTATCAGTAAAATATACAGAAATTTTAGTAGCTCTCTGAATAGCTGGATGGGACCTAAAAAAAGGAATGAGCAAATTGACATTAAAATTTGATTATTATTCCAGCAAGTGGGAACAAAATTATAACATATTTAATCTGTAAGATAATACTAAAATTAAAAATGAAGACATAAGCATTTAACTTGAATGAATATAAGACAATGTAGTAAATTTGGAGGAATTTCTGCTGATTCACTTTTTTTCTCTGAAAATAAAATGGATGATCACATATATCCTGAATTTTTACGTTATTATAGATATTTTTAAACAGGTTTATTTTATGAAAGAAAATTTTATGTTTACTGCTCTGAGCTACTAATTTACAGAAAAATAACCATGAGATACAAAGAATTTACCACACTGTTTTTCATTTCATAACTTTACAGTGAATACAAAGGAATATAAATATGTAGTTTCACATAGACAAGAAGTACTAAAAAGAAACAGAACAGTAAAACAGACACACAGATAGGTATACTCTATCTTCCTAACATCTGTTGTTATTTTTTTCTTAGCGATTAGGTGAAAATGATGGACTATGGGATTTACATGGACTACCAAGATTTCTTTCCTAGATATCAGTTTCCAGCACAGTCCCATTTCAGGTTCCTACAGTGTCTACAGTC
Organism: Donacobius atricapilla; assembly: GCA_013397315.1. Lineage (NCBI taxonomy): Eukaryota > Metazoa > Chordata > Aves > Passeriformes > Mimidae > Donacobius > Donacobius atricapilla. The sequence goes on from WBMY01016402.1 coordinate 270,191, forward strand.
TATCTGATAAATTATCAGCAAACAGACAACAACTGCTGGCATACAAGTAATGTAAAATTCCTGTGGAATTCAGATATTAAATGTTTCCCATATCATTCCCATTCAGGGAAGTATCCAAATCTGCAACTTCTGAAGCTGCAGAAAGTCATTTACATATAACATATAAAAGGTAACATCTAGCCGGTTCTGTCATCATTTCTTCCCTGAACTGTTCATTTTCAAGTGTAAATGATTTTGGACAGTTTGGAAGAATGGAACCTTTTCCTTTTTTGTGAATTATGCTCACCATTATAAAGATCTCTTTTTTTGTGGCACACAAACCTGAAGGAATCACTCTATGAAAATATGCTTTCCCTTACTTGGTGATACTCTGCAATAAAACAAGAGCTGATAGGAACAACTGCACTGTAACTAATTTTTAGAAGTATTACTACTGGGTGTCTGGCAGTGACATCTACTTTGGTTTGCAAAGGTGACAGTTTCACTGGAGCATGGCAGAAGGTCATCTACATATTAATATTCAGACATTCACTGGAATTTTTACAGAGGCAACAGCTGCCACCATGGACTGAAACTAGGACAATTTTCCATAGTAGGATCTCAAACAATATTTTTTGGTAGTAAAATTCTCCTAGAACTGAGCAGTTTCTGTCAGAAGGAACATTTTTCCTCCTAGAAAACACTAGTGTCCTTCACTAAATTCAAAACAGAAACATAGTAATGTACAAGAAGATAACAGAAGTTTTAGATAAGTTACCTACCATGTTTTCATTTTTATTCAGTGAAATGTAGGCTTGTAAGCAGTGAGGAAATCACCATTCATGTTCAGTTTGAGAACAAATATTTCCCTCATATCCAAATAAAAGCAAGCAAAACTAAGTGTTGGAATAGCTTGAGGCAAGACCTTCATCTTTTTTTCCTATCATTAGGCATGCAAATTATTTCTGAATTGCATTTCCATTACCAAGCTGACAGATTTGATTACTCACACAAAATTTTGTGTGTCAAAATAATTGCTCAATGCAAGGATAACTGGCAAAATAGTATGCACTGAAGCCTGGTTCAGCATTTTTATTTTCAAAAGGGTACTTGAATCACACATTTTTAGTGTTTATATTTTGACTCTGCTGAGAAAAAATAGCCATGCATGCCTTTGCCAAATAAATCTGTGAGTATCAAGTATGCATCCAGTCTGTCTAAAAGACAAGATTTTGTTTGGAAGACAGAGAGTCAGAATACATTTTCAAGCAAGTAATTTCTTGATTTGCCATGAAAAAGCATAACCATGCCAGATGAAATGCAAGCATTGCATCAGTTGTAGGCATATCTTGGTCTGGTTTAGCTTATGATCAGAATTAAGTTTAAAAAAAGAGATTATTCATTTCAAAATAACATGATGGGGTGTTTGATTTCTATTTTGGCAGGGCTCCACAAAAAGCAGGGGAATTTGGGCCAATTCCCTCAAAATGTATCCTCCTAACCAGAAGAATTGACAACAGAGCTAGAATCTAATCACAGCAGCACAAAAATTTGTATTAAAACTGAAGCTGATTTTTGCATGCATTGCTAGTGGAACAGTTAAATATTTGTTCACAGCAGACAGCCCTCACTGTAAGAGATCAACTGCTGGGCTCCCAAGGAGGACAGAAAGATGAATGTGTGATTTTTAATTTCAGATGAAAAAATCTATGGGGCTTTCTTTAAGGTAAAATATCAAGTTTCTGTGGTAGAACAGAAACAGCTTAGAATGACAGTAGGACATTGTCCACTTGATTTAAAAGCAATTTGTGTGCATAGTATCTGAGTTTTAGCAAGCTTGGTCAGGGGCAACATCCAGGTTCATTTAAACACAGCTTTTTGCTCATGCAAATCACTTGTAATTTGATCCATTAATTGAACAGTCAGTATAAATACTTGTTATAAATACTGTTGCTAAAGTATCAGTCTGGTTTGCAGAATTTTTGAAGATATTAATGAGTATCACAATTTCCTTGTGCTGGGTAATACATGCAGAAAAAGGATCTAGGAAGCCTCACATCACAATTCTGAAATTTAGCATCAAAATTCTGAATTAAAGCTCAAACAATCCAGCATCAGAACAGCATTTAGGAATGTTTTCTTTACTGCTCATATTTAAAGTATGGTTTCAGACTTACCTTTACCTTTTTCATTTCCACCCTCCTGTGGTGTTGTTTGTTCTGTGTAGGAAGTACAAGTATAGTTTTGAGAGGATCTTAAAGTAAAAAGAAAGACCTACACAGCATTAAAAATTGCAGGCTCTGCTAGTATTGGAAAAACAACATTAAAGAATGATTGATATATGTGTATATGTAATATAAAGTTGCAATCCCATAAAGCCTTTTACAACCTGTGCATATCAATGCAATTTCTATGTTTTGAACAAGTCATGTAAAATTGATGTTCCTGGACTCAGTGGAGGAAAAATGCTGGGTTTTTTAGAAGCAGCAGCTGTTAGTCTCTTTTTCTTGGGTTAATTAGCAAAAGTGTCTGAAATGAGTTACATATCACTGTTAATTGGAAAGAACTTGGATCAGGCATGAGTTACTGCCACTCAGTTGACCCTTATGAAAAAGTGCAGAGAGAGTGTATTGAGGATGTTCTTTAACTCTTTATCATCTTCATCATTATCAACATAGTCTTGCCGAGACTACTTGAACTTAGTTTTCTCAATCAGAACTACCAGCCTGTCTTCTACTCTGAGCAGGTGAATGTGAATTATTTTTGATCTCAACTGTATGAGAAAACTTGGACTGTGCTTTGAACAAAACAACAATTTCCATACTTTCTCTATTTCAGGATTTTATAGGATTCCCACTGTTTTTGGTTTCCTACTTCATTCAATCAAGAATCTTGTCAAATCATGTGAAGTGTGCTGTCTTCAAGGTATAAACACTCAGTATCCTATTGCCTGTGAACCGTGGCTTTCTGTGGCAAACTTACCTGTCAACTGCCTAACAGAACATGGATTTGGGTGATGGTCAGTAGACTAACATTGTCAGGAAGGAATTAACATAATTTTTGTTCCATGGAGAAAACGTCTGCAAGAGCCAGTTGATACTCTGATTATCCTGATTTCTTGTTCACATGTGTGCAGCCACAGTAACTATGAAAATTAAAGCTGAAACTTAAAAGGAAACTCCACATCCTGGTGGTGTGACAGACCCATGGATGCTTCTGTCTGGATTCCCTACATTGTCAAGCTCCAGTTGTCAGGTAGTCCATCTTGGCCAGATATTCCTTTTTAATGGTACTTTTTCTACAGTAACATTTTCTTTTCCCAGTAGGAACTGGGATCAAAAGATTTCACTGTTCTTGGGAGATGGTAGCATGTCTACGTATTATTTGAAAACTTCATCAGTCAAAGTGTTCCACACTTGTGGCTCAGCATTAAGGTCTGGAAAGACCTCTCACAATGACTTCCCAAAATTTCCTGGTGCAGTTCCAGATGCTTGATTATGTCCAAAAAACAATTTGTAAGTTATAAAATTTGGAATCTTGAAATCAATTCCTTCTCTGTGTATTAGCATCTTGAGTCAAGCAGAAGGAATCTATAAGTGACTGGCCAGTCCAGCTTAGAAATATTCCAGTCTGGTCTGTGCCTAACCTTAAAGGCCTAATGACATTCTACTTATTTTTCAGAAGAAAAACAGGTAAGGAGAAAAGAAAGGAGGTTTTAGAAGTGATTTTGTATTTAATCCAGTATTTTTAAATAGAAAGGAAGATGGTAATTATTTGAAAATGTTAGTAGATGTTTTGAATGTAACACTTCAAAGATGCTATTCCTTTCTGTATACAAAGAGCTGTTTCTCATTTCAGTTCTACTTGAAAGTTAAGATTGATTAAAAACATGAATTCAGGTACAAAGTATATCAGGTAAGACCCTAAGAGTGAAATTAATTAGTTTAATATTAACTGTACAAATTTTATAGTTGTGTAAAATATCATTAATTAAAAACCAATTAACTTTCCTTAAAAATATATGCAATATGAAAGAGTTCATCACATAAAAATAATACCTGGAAAGCTTAACCGTGAAACTCCTTGTGGCAAATGATACCTTTGTCATTTTCTAATGAAAGAGTGGATTGCTGAAACAAAGTCATCTTGGATCAGCCTTCAATGCCAGTTGGCAAGACAGTAAGTAAAGGCAGATTTAACGCTTTTAAGGTATTTATTCTGTTTGGAATTGCTGTTTCGTTTGCTATACAGAGACTAAAATCTACCAAATGGTTAAATTAGACATGCATACTGTAGATAAAGGTATTAACATTATCTGAGACTGTAACTGAAGTTAAAAGGCGAAGGCTTGCCTTTCCAACTCCCACTGAGGTGAACTCCTGTGCTTTGCAGAGCTTCAGCTTTACCTGAAGCTGTCATCCTTACGAATGAGTTTCACCTCACCTAACTTTGGCTTCCTGGAACTCAGCCACTCCATTCTAGACAATTAATCAGACTCCTCAGGGCAATTGCCTGCACATGGATATCTATTGACATTTTAGACAGGTTACCTGGGAAATGCCTATTGGATGACCATGTATGACCCAGGATGTGCTCCACTGGTCCGAAATGGAGCTATTGAACTACTTAGACATGTTACATAATTTTCAAAGGGCCAAAAGTAAGTGAAATGAATCCCATGCTTGATTCTATCAACTTTGCTTGCGGTGTTCCTTTGAGACAAAATGAAAGGGAGTATTTTGGTAATTAGATGCTGCCTAGAATCAAGGAGGACAGCAAAATTTAAACACATAATTTAGACAGCAATGATTTACCTGTATCCTGAAGGACATGCACAATATTAAGCAAACAATTAATCTCTCACAAAAAAAAATTGAGTCTGAAAAATCAGTATTCAGGCAAAGTGAAGTGAGGGTATCTCACTTGGTCAGGTTTTTTTTACTTTTCCTACTGTCCTCTTACTTTCAAGGAGACAATGAACATAAACCATATTATGGCTATGCAGTATCTAGTCTCATGCAACTGTTAGTGCCACAGCTCAAATTAGCATTTTTCACACTAACCTGGAGGTGGCGGTGCACTTTCATTTTCAGTTTCTGAAAAATGAGGAAAGAAAAAAGATCTTGAGCTTCAAATACATGCAAGCATTTTTCATTCATGTGGTATACTTTTTGTTGACTTTGAATTCTTTAATATTTAAATGCAGTTGTGAAAATTGTTTTGCTTTCATGCACGCAACGTGTGAGAACGTCGGGGTGACAAGGTCAGAGATCTATAGCTCTTGTTCTGCAAAGTCAATGGAATTATTTAGTGTGGAGATAGATAATATTCATAGAAATGTAGTCTTTAGGTTGGATGGGATCTCCAAGATCATTGAGCCCAACCATTAACCCAGCACTACCAAGTTACCACATCCCCAAGAACCACATCTACATATCTCTTAAATTCCTCCAGGTATGCTGAATGCAGTTCTCTAGGCATCCTCTTCCTGTGCTTAACAACCCTTCCAGCGATGAAATTTTTCCTAATATCCCATCTCAACATCCCCTGGGGCTATTTGAGGCCATTTCCTCTTCTGCTATCACTTGTTACTTGGGAAAAGAGACTGAACTCTACCTGTCTACAACTTCCTTTCAGGTAGTTTTAGAAAATGATACGGTCTCTCACTCATGTGAAAAATCAAGCAGAATTTCCATCAACTGAAATAATATCAGATACAACTTTAACTGTGAAGTGTAATGGATCCATTAACTTAGGAGGATCACGCAGAGTGAATCCAGAGGCCTTCATTTCATTTTCATCACACCATTAGATCTAGAGTTCAATATTCAGTGCAAGCAGAAAGTAAAAAAAAAAAAAAACAAACCAGTTTAGCTGTTCTCAGTAGGACCTGCAGTATGTTTGGGTTTTCTTTCTTTCAATGATGATTTTTAATATAAATCATTTCCCTTTTCAGTGTGTGATACAGAAACCATGCCTTTCATCCCATTCAAATGTTATCCTTTTGGAAGACATATTCCCCCATCTAAAAACATAAGAACAAATTGACTAGCTAAAATATATTTTAAAACAGAAAGGGAAGTTATTTTCATCATTTAAAAGCTTTAGGAGTCTAGACAGATTTAATACAGCAATATTTTTTGGCACTAGCATTGACTTACAGTTTAACTACTTATAATAAGCAAAGATTTAAAGGGTTGAAACACTGAATTGTAAGAGTAGTTGGCTCTTACTAACCTTTGTCAGGTTATGGACATTAACCCTTGGGATGCCACCCCAGGTCAGATTCAGGAAAAAATTTTCAATCTCTGTCACACAGAAATGCGGGTAAAGCTATTCCTTTGCACTTAGTTCTAAATATAACTAAAACACAATTCTCATTCCTAATAAATCCTTTTAATTTTTAAAAGGGAAGAATATTTTTAATGCAAATGTAATTTTAAGCTGAGTGTGTGAATTTGGTATGGTTTGGGAACGTCCAGTCACATATACGGGTACAACATCAAATCCTTGTAGAGGTTCTAAAGAGAATCCCTTGCTACAAGGAAAGAGCTTGTGTTGTTATGTTCTGATCACAGCACCCACTACACAGAATGGAAGGAAGTATATTAAAGACCAACACACAGAATGTGAAAATAATGAAATATCTTTACATAGGTTCATAGCAATTTATATTTTATGGTCTAATGACTGGCATACTAAGTTTTGTTTTGTGACCTAGAAAAATATGAAAAAAAATCATATGAAAACATGAAAATTGTACCATAAAGAGTATGTCCTGGAACCTATTTGCTTTTCTACCATGACATTTCTCACTATTTCTGCTGAGAGTAAAATATTCCACGAGAAATTGTTATCACATAGAAGTACGTTTCTTGCATGGAAAAATAGTAGCAGAAAATTATTGATTGCATATTTTTCCTCGTGAAATTTAACAGCTAGAAACAGGGAGTATTCTTATGAACACTGGATTAGAAAATCCTCCCTGGATCACCAGTAAGAGTTACAAACTTATAATTAAAAACTCAACAAATAAAGCACTTTCCACTCTCAGAAGAAAGGCTTATGAGACTTTTGAGGAACTTGCCTTGAATTTTTCTTTTATTTTGTGAGGTATTCCATGGCTTCACCAACACTGTAATGCTGCTCAGCAATCAAATATCTTACAAGTCCTGCCTCACCCAGGACAGATATTAGCCAAAGTCTATGGCACAGACGAGACCTGAAACATTATTATTATCATCTAAACCTCATTTCATGCATGCAGACAACAAAAGTAGACATTCAAAAACCAAGCACTCTCACAGGCAGCCTACTCTATTGGACCATGTTCCTATCAGGGAGCTTGGACTAGACTATCTCCAAAGGTCCATCTCTAAGGGTCCTTTCCAACCTCAGCTATTCTGCAATTATGTGATGGGATAATGACTGAAGCCAGATGAAGAAGTCAGTGGTTTGTTTCCTAAACCATAATTCAAGGTTGTTCAGGTTATTGCTAAGAAAACTGAGGCAAGAATGGAGCTCAAAGAGGAGACCTGAAGTATAACGTGGGAAGAAAAAAGAAAAGGGGAGAGTTCCAGGCACTCGGGGTGGCAGAGACATGGGAGATACTTCAACATAATCTTTTGGCCATGTGCAAACCCTTTCATGGTCATGCCTGGCTTACAGTTCCATTCCTGAGGACAGCCAGGAAAAAAAAAACATTAATAGCTCTGAGTATTTCCATCTCCCCAAAGAATGATAGCCCTCTCTGGCTGACGTCTGCAACAGGCTTGTCAGCCAGGACAGGGCTCTGCACACTCAACCAGCAGCTTATGGTTGTGCTCCTTCCCTAGGAGGCATGCTCCCTGGAGTCCCCACATGCCATTCCCCATGGCCTGTTGCCTAATATGGTGCTCTGCCCAGGCATAGTCAGGGCACTGCTGGTGGAGAAAGTCTCCAGCACGCAATCTTCAATCCCTTTGGAGAAGTGCAGTTCACTGGGTTGCAATGATGCCTCCTGAGCTAAAGGGGAAAGAGTCCGTTGAAGGTCCAGTTACCACTGAATTGCCGCTACAATGTCAAGTGCACCTTCTACAGAACAAAGTTAACTTCTGCTTCAGAGTGTCTGAAACAAAAGGCCTCTTATTTTGCAGCTCTTTATTTGAGAAGCCGAGAATGTTGTATTTCAGTGGGTTGTGTCATGCTAAACATAGACCTTGGGTTAGTAATTGTTTGTGAAACTGGTTAGATGTATCTGGCCAGATGGGTCTACAGCAAGGATAGGAATGAGCTTAGCAGTCCTCTCTACACGGCTACTCAGAAAAGATAGTGTATTAAGTGTAGTTAGCAAATAAAAATGAAAGCACAACTGTTGCTTAGATAACATCTCCAGAAATGCTTTCATGCCTCGGCCATGTCATGAGATGCATTAAGGATCCAGTTTGACACAGGATATGTGCACTTAGAGCCAAGACGTTTTTATTTGTAATTTATAATTATATACACACACATACACACTTGAAACAGCAGGAGATGCAACTTGACCCATTACCAACAATTTAACATCTCTTTTCCACACTCATCATGTTCAGTTTTTCAGATAAAACTTAAAATCACTTGCTGTGTATATAGATAACTAAGCTTAAAGTTCCATGATATTAACTAATGTGCTAATGTTATGAAAATAGCTAAGAACCATGTTAAATTGAGGCTAACATTATTTAAATTTTCAATTCTATTTTAGGTCTGGTTGCACTGGCATCCAACCTGCAACAGCCAGAAGTAGCTTTGACAGGGAATTGACACAGGGATGTCAGTTTGTGTGTGGTGGCCAGTTCTCAGGGGCTCTGGATTCCCACTTCCATTGGCTTCTCTGGCAGCACAGAGCATAGAAACTCCCTGACATCACATATATTACTTTTCACACTGGAGTGCAATTATAATGAGGCATGATGATGGTTCTAAAACGGTCTCCAGGTCCTGCTCTACACGGCTGTGCTGAAAGCAAAGCATCCCGGAGACCTGCAGTTCAGATCATTCAAGAACTACAACCTGTAAGCAGGCATACTGGGAATGAGGCCTGGCTGGATAACCCTTTCCATCATTCAGCTCTGTACTCATGACCAGCTTTATTTTGGGCAGGCTTAAGAACTTTCAATCATTTTGGAGTAGCATGTGGTGGGGTTTTTTTGTTTATTTTGTGGTGGGTTTTTTTGTTTTGTTTTGGGTTTTGTTTGGTTTTTTGTGGGGGGTGTTTTGGGTTTTTTTTTTGTTTTTTTGGGGCGGGGGCGGGGGGGTCGGCGCGGGTTACCTTAGGTAAGTAAAGGAAATGACCTTGAGCATTAAATCAGGACTTGCAGAAAGCCTAAAGATAGCATTTCGCTGTCATTGGGCTGGAACATTCACAGGAAGGAGGAGGAAAGTCTCCTGCACTAATTTCTCCCTGCAGTTCTACACAGATCAGTTACAATCCAGCAAAGAATAGCCAAGGCATTCAGGATCTCACCCAGTCTGAGCAGAGGACTTATCCCCCATTTACTTGGAAAGGAAAGCAGGACTGTGGCTGCACCATCATGGACACAGGTATGATATCTGTCTTTGCAACAGCAACATATTAAAGAGACTCCCATATGTCAAACAACATGAGGATAGTCACTTAATGCTTTTTGTCACAAAGACCTGCCACCGTCAACGTGTGTCAGATTTAAGTAGGTGGATTAATTTGCGGACATAGCCTTGAGGGATCAGACTGATATAACTATTACGTAGGCATTCCTAAAGTGCTGACTCTGCTAGTCAGACAAAAATAGACAAAATGCTGGTTTGGGGAAAGAGCAGGGCTCACTCCAGCCCCTGTGCAGTTGTCATGTGTAAGGATTGTCCCCTGTGCCTGGCCCTGATAAGAAACGAGAACCATCCTCGTGGCACCAGGCTTTCTCCTGAGGTAGATACTCCACTGAAGTAGGTGGGCAGGGAAGGACTAAGGATGTGGAACAGTTGCTTGACAGACCTCATGTCCAGATCAGCAGCAGACAAAAGCAGTAAAGCTTATTCCTTTCATTCCTTATATTCCCAGAAAAAAAGGTGCTCCAAAAAAGAGAAATGGCCCAAAATGGTTGGACATTTTTTTATGGATCATTTAATCCGAATCACAGTGACATCAGTAATGTGGTTAAAAGCCATAGCCTCACCTTTAGGGAGACAGGAATTTACTCAACAAACTATAGAGATTACCAGAGAAGCATTTCACTGGGAAACAGTACTGTTAGCAGACCCCAGAAAATGGGCTGGAAAGAGAGAGCTTGGTTCAAAGTAATTGATAATCAATAAAAGGCCATTCAGTTGGACTTAAATTGAAGTAAATACAATTCTGATTAAAAAGAAGAAGAAGAAGAAAAAAAAAAGACGAATGCTTATCATTCTGCAAAATCTGAGCACAGTCATGCACGCAGGGTCTGCCTGGTGCCTCATGAGCCTGTTCTCCACTGAGAAATAATCTGATTTGTATGCAACTTCCACAGACAATTCCCAGTCTAAGCAGAAGCAAGAAACTACAATTCCAGATGAAATCATTACCTTTTTTTTATGAAGGTCCATGGATATTTTCTATGTTTTTTAAAACATACCTAGAGAAACTGCTCTACACAGACATTGGTTCTAAATCCTGAAAGCAAATTTGTTCTAAAGAACTGAAGTAAGCTCTGGTGGCTTATTGGTGCTCTGATGGCTGGCCAAATTACTTTATTGTGGCCAATATGTGATAGAGCCAAACTGATACATTTTAATGTATTTCTAGTTTCTGTTTCCACTCGTAGTCATGGATTGAACAGGCAAGCTGCTGGGTTTGACTTGTGACAATGTTTAAAGGTGAAAACAGCAACTTTATGTTAAATACTCCCTCTTATTGTAACAAAGTAAAAAAATCAGCTTGTTCACTGAAATTGAAGTTATTTGATAAATGCTCCACAAGCTGAAAGTGTCACAGCCCAGCGACACACATTTAGGTACGGACTGAAGAAGTATAATTAACAAAGCATTTGCTTAAAAATTTGGTTTGGCATATGATTAAAATTCAAAAAACCCAAACAAGCCTGAGGATAATAACTAATCCCAGTATATAATCTCACTGAGAATAGTCCCATTTCAGGACAAATCCAAATGCTTTCCATTATAAAGGATTTTATGGTCCACTGGAGCCAATCAAACCATCATATTCCAAATGTAAGAATGTTCCCTGACTTGAGGGCTGAAAAACTGAATGAACAATTGGAACAAAAGTCTGGTACTAGGGAATTCTGTGGAATGGACTAGACACCAAAGAAATAGTTTACAGATCCACATGAGGAGATGCAGTGTAATTGGTGAGTCCAGATTTTTTTCTTCACTGCCATTCACAGTTATAGAAGTGCATTTAAAAATCATTGCTTATTTAGAGTGTTTTCCTTGTGGTTTCTACTTTTCTGAAATGATGCTGCTAAATCAAACCTGACCATATGTAAGCTTCCACTCATTTCTTATCCTTTCACATAGGAATTAATCTCTAAAGAACACTGTAACCATGACCTTGAACAAAAGTAATTTAATAAAATATATGTTTACATGTCTGTAGTCTTCCAAGTTTCTTGTTTTTTCAGACTCAAAATTTTGTGTATACTGTAACAGGGATCTAGAAAGCTGCCAACCATTGACAGTATCTAAGATAGGTAGGGGAAGTTTAGGGGCTACAGTCTGGTTATCAAGTTCCCATGCATTATTGGACCCATTTTTAGCCTACTCAGTCCAAAAGGCACCAGGATGGAGTAATTGAATTCCATTCTATTTCCATGATATCTTTCTTCTCTTACTTTATATCAAAGAAAATAATCCATAAAAGTTAGTTCCTGAGCACTTCTGCAGCTAACAGAAAAAATTAGTATCTATGCTGGTATCTCACACTTCACAGACTAGCAGTAGACCACAATTTGAGTACCAAATATTGCTGAGATTTTTGACTGAGTCTTTTTTCACTGAGCTTTTCACAATTGCAGTTTTCTAATTTATTTCATCGTTAAAGTCATACCTAACCAGAAATCCCAACTTGCGGGTTTTTTTGACTTCCAGGACTAAAATTTTGTGATGTTATCTAGCCTGCGAAGTCTTGTAGATAAAGTTCTGCTTGTTAACCACTTATCAGACAAAAGGGTTTTGCTGAAATCTGTTACAGTGTTTATCAGTGTGAGGAAATTCAGTATACTGTCATTACTACACCTCCATGAGAAGGCTTTGTCAGCTCAACTGTACTTGCAGAGCCTGAGACTATTCCTGGTGACATTGATTTATCTTTTATTCCACAACCTGATGTGTTAAATTTTATTTCCACATTTGGAAATAAAAGCATTCTACTTCGAAATGTCACTGCAAAACTTGTTATATAACGCTGTATATGCAATACTGAATGCTGTTGAAAAGAAGTTGTTAGTAAGTGTTTTCCTCCTAAATGTGCATAGTGAAAATTGTGGAGATACCAACCAGAATCAGCTTCTTTCTACAAACAATAGAGAGCCTCAAATTTTTCTCTATTGTGGCACCATCTCAGATTCTTTACCAACTTAATGTGAGTCTGAAATGATTCACAACTCCTGAAATTCTGCATTCCTCATCTACCTGTTCTCAGTCACCTGAGCCATTCTTTAATGCTCCTTCACATGATGCACTACACGATTGGGGCTCCAGTTAAACAGAAAGGAGAAAGCTGGCTGTGGAAATATTGCCAACAAGACGGGTGCTTATGTCTAAAGGACAGGAGACGCACTCCTGTCTTTTGTTGGTTGTAAACAAAAAAAAAAAACCCAAAAAACGAAACAAAATAAAACAACAACAAAAAAGCGGTCCTGAAACACCAGTGAGCTGGACTTGTGAACCTCACAGCTCTACTCCTGCAGTGCCATACCTGAAAGCCTTTGCTCTTCTTAGTCTGAAGAGACGGCACAGACTCCCGGAGGGGCTGGGGGTCTGCAGAGCCCCTCGCCCCGCGCTCCAGCCCGGCCGGAATATTCTGCATTGAAAGCCGGGTCTGCCCGAGGAGGCGCCCGCCGCTGGGGCCCGGCTCGGCGCTGTCCCCGCTCCCGCCCCGCGGGGGCGATCGGATTCCTGCCTTCGGGAAAAGCCAGGGAGCCGCCCCCCCGGGGGCCGATCAGCCCTTCGGCGTCGGCAGGGCCGTGGGGCAGCCCAGCCCCAGGGAGCCGGGATAGTTCCCTCGCTCAGGAAGCGCACTGCGTTAAACAGAAAATGCGGGAGCTCGGCGTAGCTCGGGCTTCTTTCCACTCCTACTCGAGCCGCGGGAAATTCTCCTTTTAAATAACCCAAATCTAATTCATCTTTGATACGTATCTATCAAAATCAGTTAATCCACTCATCAGAATAGTCTGATCCCACTTTAAAAGTATGACAATACCTAGGCTTTTTTGTTTCCTATCCTTCCTTGCATTAATTTGTTAATAATTTTTCTCTAGAAGCAAATATTTTCGTTTATCTCAAGACATTCCCAAGGGCAAATTGAAAGCAAAAGACACCACAGTGTGACACCAGAGATAGAAGTACAGTGACTAATGCCAAGGTTCTTTCTGAAAGCTTCAAAAGGTATATAAAGTAGACAAAGTTATTAGATAAAAAACTTCATAAACCACAGAACTGCTACTCAGGAATGGAAGTAATCTGTTCTTCAAATCTAACAATACACTTTCAATGGCAGTTGCACTTCTAATTATAGGATAAAAGTCAGCAGTAAAGTTGAAAGGTTGCTTATTTCAAGAGATAAGTACTTAACCAGTAATAAACTTCCTTTCAGATTGCTAGATAATTTCCCAACCAGCTCAGGAAGCATTTTACCAGTTTGGAAAAATGTCTTTAGTCTTTCTCAGCCCAAAACACAACACCGTTGTTTTGCTGAGTTCTCCTGAAATATTTCCCTGTGAATTGAGAAAATCATTTGCAGTATTGCTTTATGGAAATCACATTATGAATCTGATGCTCTGCATAATTGTAGTGAGTTCCACAAATGACTGTCTCCTGTTGTTCAGTGCACTCAGAGTACTCCTGAGAGTCATGTGATTATGACAGTGGGAAATCATTCCATGTAGGGAGATTGACCCTTAGGGAAAATTATGACATCAGCATAAGGCTGTGGTAGCATGAATTCATGCAATCTTCTTTCAGTCAGTTACAAGGAAACATTTGAGACGTGCTGATGGGTTTCATTTCCTCTAAAATTCAGACTAAAACATTTCAGTGATTTAAAATGAAATCTTGCTGGTGTTCCCATTCCACGATTTTTCATCACAGACTTCTCTTTGACATTCAGGGCAAAACCAAACATCCACATGTTGGGATTTGCCAAGGACTGAATCTATCAGCTTGTTATCAGCTCTTTGTCAGAGTAATATATGCTATAACTGGATCTAAATATTGTCACAACCATCTCCAAATCCCAAATAAGAAAAACATTTGCTAAACTCTACTTGACAGTGGGTGACAGATAATCTGATACTCAGTGATCTTTTCAAGAAGGAAGAGTCTTCTCAGACTTCCTCCAGATAAAAGCACTCTCCTGTCATCTGCTCATCAGTCCTCTGCCTCCTCTTGAGAGGCAGAGTCTTAGAGAATGGGATTGTAACAGGAGCCCAGGCTCAGGGTTGTCAGGCGCCTATGTGATTAGGGATTGTTCCAAGTAGATAATTGCTAGTAATCCATTGCTTGTTTCACCCTGAATTTTTCTACCCAATGCTAGTTTTCAGTCATCACACTTGTGGAAAACACCTCACTCTAGATGAAAAAGAGGGTAGTAGCATCCACTTTTTAGTTTGCTAAGGGTAACTCAAACTTATGGACTACAAAAGTCTGTGGCTACTATTTTCTGTGAGTTTCAATGTCCCAGTACATGCTAAGCGAAATGGATTTGTAATTAAGTTTGGAGAAGAACTAAAAAAAAAAAAAAAAAAAAAGCCCAAACTTGCGATACAGGAAAGCTTTGTATCAGAGTTGCTGTATTGCTGGTAGAAAACACGAAAAAAGTCAAATATTGACTTAAAACTCAGAAACTTACTTCTCTATTGGGATTTTTATTTACTGACTTACAGAGTCCTCTCTTTTTGTATGCTTGTTTGTAAATATTTACTCTTGCTCAGATTCCAGGGATTCAGCATTGTACTGAGAAACCTTTTAGAAGTATTTTGCACATGTGGAAAGAAAGGACTCTTTCTGTGGGTAGAAATTTAGGACACCTACATGAAATCATGTATGTCCTTTTGTGGATGCTCACATATGAAATTACAATTACATCCCTTGGTGTTTCTACTGTTAACGTTTTCTACCTCTCAATCTTGTCCTGCATCAAGGGAGATAACTGTGAGGACCATATGCCCTCATTTTTTAAAAAAATAAACACTTAGCTCTGCCTTTTGGGAATGTTTGCACACAGCAGGATGTTTGCAGACAAACTGTAGGGGTTTGCATCAGTGGATCAGTAAGTGATACGTATGAGAGAAGGCCTTGCAAAGCCTGACAGCAAAATGTATTTAAGATGCTGTTGTGAATTACACTTAACAGCTGATAGCATATGGTTTCTCTCCAGCTAAAAAGCTGTTGGGTAAGAGAGAAAACTTCATTGCAAAACATGGAAATGCATAACAAGGGCAAAGAAAAAGGGGCACAGGACAGAGGTCAGATTTCCCCTTTAAAAATAGGGCTAAGGAAAGCTTAGATGAAAGATTAGTAAGGCTGGAGGGAATGCCATGGAAAAAATGTCATCAGGCATCTGACCCTCTGTGCCCTCACTGAAGTCTGCATCTGTGGGGGAGTGGCAGCCATAGTCTCCATTGGAATTACACTTATCTTTGGGTCTAAAATAAGGTTTTTTGACCTAGATACTATGTTCTTATAAAAACACAAGATACCAAATTTGCTACAGTGTGTGTGTATATCTCCATCTACAGGCACATCCCAGGATGAGACCCAGAAGCTATTAGTCTATAAATTACTCTATCTGAATGGCTTTTTTAATGTAGTTGTTCCTAGATATCTCAAGCCACACAGATATTCTCCACACCATCGAGAGTAAGTGTTTTCTGTGATTTTTATAGGAACAATGATTTAGTGGCACTGGAAATGAGGAAAACTGTAGAAAAAGGATGGAAATGCAATGCTGTGTACATCCAGGAGGTGCAAATGGTTTGAGATATTTCATTTCAGTTCAGAAAACAGTGAAAGGTCCTACCACACACACTCAATCAACCCAGACTGATTAGAGGAAGTTTTTTTATCCTTCTAGAATTGTTGGAACTGGTTCTAGTGGCCATAATTGGTGCATTTCTTTTCCACAGGAAAGATCTTGTGGCAGAGAGCTATCAAAATAAACACAAAAAATACCTGAAAGTTGGAATTCAAAAGCTGTTCAGCATTTTTTAACTGTTCTTTCTAATCCGCTAGCACACAGGAGTAGGTGAGTATCAAGGAGTAAGACTGCTCCCACCAGCTGATCCAATAAACTTTTCATTTGGGGTCTCTTTCAATTTTAACTACATTTGTATTCAGTTAATTTTGTCACAACTTCAAGGCTTTAAGGGAAGAAAAAATCTGCAATAGGCTTTTGGACCAGATTTACGCTGGCTGAACAAAGTATGACTCCCCTTTGAGAAAAAAGTAATTGTACTGTTGTGTGAGCTGCTTTTGCTCAATCACTGCCTATCATGTTCCATCCTGTCAGTTCAGTACATAGAGCAAATGCTTCTGCAATTAATGGCTGTATACATAGAGCTAAGATTTATAATCAGAAATCTGTAGGAAAAGGGCAGCTTCATCTCTGTCTGTGGTTGACTACAGCCTACTCTTGGCACATATGACCAAAATTAGGAAGCTGTTCTGGGCCTGCAAAGACATGATGAGTGTATTTTAATACAGATCCATCTCAGGAAGCATCATTCTACTACTAAAAAATGCTTTCAGATGCTTCCTAAAACCACCATTTGATCCCACAAAGAATTAAATTAGAACAGAACTTTTTGTAATAATTACCCGATCAAAATAACTTGCTGGAGCCATCATATATAAGGACAACTGCCCTAGGAAGTAGATCACATGCTATTTTCAATTAGCAATAGGGCCAGGGAGAGCAAATTACGTAAGAACTATTCCCTAATCTCCAGGGAAGGGAGAGCAGTGATTGTCTTGATCATTCCTGCAAGATACAGGAGGACTCCCTTCTTGCTGCACAGTCTGTGCACTTTTGGGAACATGGAGAGGGCATGTGGAGGAGCTCTAAACGCTGAAATTGGTTACCCAACCATGCTCCCACCTTCAGACAGAAAAAAACACATGCACTGACCAACTTAGAAGTTATCATATTTGCGATGGCCTTTCCTGAAACAAACAACTTAATTCTGTGGCAAACTTCACTCTATGAAGCAATTTTCAAGATTGCAGAATTTTTTTAAATTTTTGAACTTTTCTGAGATTCTGTCATATTCGGTTTTCTGTTCAGCAGCCCTTCAACATTACTCCAGGAGGTCTAATGACCTGAATTTACCTCCACCTAGGGCATGCAATATCTCAGTATTATGACATCTAACACCACCATGGCTAACCGCAGCAGAGACCACAGGTTATTTTGTCACTTTGAAATGAAAATACACATAAAGACACTTGGCCAATCAGCAGAGAAGGTTGTGGGTGTGGCTGGTCTTCAGAAGAGGCTGTTCTAAGCCATGTGGGTATACGGCATCCCCTATCACCTTAGTCTAGGTCCCACTGACTCCTCTGTGGGTGTGCTGATAACCATACAGGCACAGGTGATAGATAGGGAAGTCAGAGAGAAACCACTCCCTTTGGTGTAGGCTGCGTATTTTAGGGTCTGAGAGGTTTCTGAGCAGAAAATTATCTTCAGACTTCTTGAATCCAGAGTCACTTTCTGTCCCTCCCAGCATCTCAGGAAGTGGTGAAGATTGCCTGAAACTTTCACTGAAGCATGCTTGCTAGAATGGCTTCATAGGACATCGCATCCTGCTGGATGCAGAACTGGATTTTTACTTTAATTCACTCTCTTCTCTCAGCTGCTTCACCTGGGCTGAACATCTGCTAGTTTTGTGAGCTCCAGGAACTAAGACCACACCAAAAATGTTAGAGTAAATTTCAGAAATGGGAATTCTTGGAGTTGCCTAAATCTACATGTGTTTTGTTGAACATTTTGTAGAATATTCAGGAACAATGTATTATTTAATATAAAAAGTGCTTTATTGCCTATAGGTACAAATATCACTGATATAACCAATCAATCATCTAACAGCATGAAGCTGCTGGAGGAAGTAGGAATAAGCTTATATTAAAAGGATGAAGATTAATTACTATTGATTTGAACAGAAGTGCAACTTTCTGTTTCCTCTCATTAAAGGAAAACATAAATTTAATTCTGAGTTGATTAAAACACTCAGCCGTGAAATAAAATATATTGATGCCTTCTTATAAAAATAAAAGAAAAGCATCAGATTCTCAAAATAACAGAAGAATGGTAGTAGAACCTTTTTTTTATTAACCTGGTATTATTTTATCTTTATCAGTGCACAAAGCAGATTATAGAATACATATGGGGGCATACTTCTCTGCTCAAGGTAATCTGAGCCTAATGTACTCCCTTATTTATGGGAAGAGCATCTATCACATGCAAATAGTAATGGAATTCAACTCTCTCCTTGTCTTCTTACACCCACTGCAGAAAATCCTTAAACAGCAATTGAACAAATTGTAGAGCAGCCCTACATTCTTATCTTTGTAGTGCTCAGAAAAAGGGAGGCAAATGAATGTGTCTATGATGTGAGCTAGGAGTCAAAGCTGCCATTATAATCAATGGAATTAGATTTTTATTCCCTGTAAAATAGCTGCTTATGGCTCAATTTTCATATACACAGGTGATCAAGGACGCTCAGATCCTGTAGGATGGCCATCTATTTTCTAGCTACTATTCCATGGTGCAGCAGGCCTCCCACAGGTCCTGGGTCATATCTGCCAGCCCAAGATAGGTATTCTGCGCATCTTGGGGAATCTTATGTGGCAGTAGGGCACCTATGTTTAGGCAACTGCTGGCTGGTCAGCTGAGTAGTATCGGACTGGGAAGCTCTGACTTTAGTGAGCGTCTGACTCCACTGGGAGCGGGAACACCGAGTTCACTGGCACATAATTACAGCTGGGTATCTGGTTCCTAACCCAGAGATCTTCTGTGAAGTGTAAAGACCATTAGGATCTTTGTAGGGTTGCAAAGTTACCAACATGTTCAATAGGCTAACATGGACATTCATCTCAGGCAACTCCTCTCGTCCCGAAGGCTTAAAACACCAGCAACTCTTCAAAGCAAAAGAACAAAAACCTTCAGGTGTCATAAAGTGAACGATGATGGAATGATGGAAAAATGGCTTCAACTATCGATTCCCTAACAGCAGAGAAAAAGAGAAACCTTTGTGGCTGAGAGTGGAGAGAATGGGCTGGGAGGGATGAGAAGAGGCTGTTTCTCAGTCACACAGTTCCTCAGATTCAGGAGATAAAACTGCTTGCAGTGGGACTGAGAAAACTCTAATTACAAATGAAGTTAATGATTCTGTTCACTTGTCCTTCATTTTACAGATTTTTACATTTAGGACAAAGTCACATTAGTGTCTGAATAAGAACATCTTTTTTTTTCCTTTTTCATTCTAGAGAAATTATTACATTAGGATCTCTAATTTACCGGAATCTCCACATTCCCGTGAATGATGAGTCTAGTATTTATCCCTGTCCCAAGGGAAATTTCCCCAGGTAGTTTATTTTCAAACTTGATTTGCTCTTCCCCTTTAAGGAACATTCTGGATGTCCCCTGATGAAACGTGAAATACATTCCAGGACTTATTTTCCAAGGACTGTTGATGTTAGGCAGCTACAAATGTTTTCACAGCTGAAGTCCCCCCGGATCTCTGCTATTGTTTGATTATGCAACCACCTTGTTTGGTAGTCCCCTGAAATCATTATGAAAAAACTCATTCAGTTTTTCGTGGAACAGAGGAATACTGTAGCATGGTTGGTTTTTTTTTAGAGCCCTCTTAAAGTGATATATTTAGGAGGTATGAGGGGAGAGAACTGGGTAGGCCTTTATTTATCTTCCCAACAGGTGCAGTATAGGGAGGCACAAAGACAGTGTTTGCTAAATTCAGTTTTGCCAAGTACAAAGCACTCTCTTATCCACTGAAAAGCTGTTCCCTGCTTTCCTCCTCAACTCAATGAGCTTTTAATTTTAGTGTGACAATATTAAATACTTTATTCCTGTGCACAGGTGCATCGTTTTTCACGAAGGGTGGACAAGCTTTTCAACTCAAGTAAGAACAATAGCAAGTAAGCCAGATCAATCTTGCATTATCCTCCTTCAGCAGTATTAAGATAAAGTCAATGCATTGTATAAGAAAAAAAAGTTAGTGTAGTGCCTTCAATTTATACCATAATAAACCAAAACATAATAGCCCAAAGATAAATCATGGTGAATTTTCAGTCAAATTATTCTGATTTAAAAATTTGTCAGAAACTTAGCAATGATGGAGGTGGAAGGTCACAGAATAAATCTGAGATGCTCTGGTATCTCAGAAGGAAGTGTGGGAGCCACACTTAGAAGTAAGCAATGGGAGGGCAAAGGCAATCTAAGAACAGCTCCGTTCCCAGCAGACAATGCAATCTGCGCAGGAGGAGCTGCCCTGGGGCGCAAGACGAGAGCACAGCCCACCCTCACGGCTCTGATTACAGCAGTGAGGCGTACGTTTGCTTTCCATTTGTGGAGGGCTTAAAATTCATTAGCTAGAGGCGATGAAGAGAAACTTTCTAAAGAACTGAGAGGGAAAATAAGATAAGGGGTTAAGGTTTCACTCTTTCGTCATCCACCAAAACTCATTTACCTTCAGTGTGAATACGGAGCTTTACAAATGATACATATGGACCCGACTTTGAGTGTGGTTTGGCTCTGAGACTGAGAATGAAGGAAGTTTAAAATAATGGGAATGTATTCTATGGTAAATGCTACAGAGGGGCAATGATGATGGCAGAAGATGGATGTGTACTTTTATTTTGCATCATTATGCAGCAAGGAGAAATGGATATACAGGTCCAGTCTTCCGCATAGAAAGCACCAAACAAAGTTGAAAAATGTTCACATGCTGGGATCTTGAATTTTCAGGAAAATTTTCCATTAGCAGTTTTAATTTTGACTCAAGCCAAATCTGTATAGTGAAGCAGAATTCCCGTTCAGCTTCTTTTTCACCTGTGAAAAATTGTCTAACCTTGAAAATATGATATTAGAAGAATCTGACTTTAATTACCTCTTAACCAATCTTCATGCTTAGATTATTTTCCCATTGGAATGCTGCTCTACGTGTCTACTTATATGATTTATATGACTAAGTGACTTGTTTGACAGCAACTGTTATCTTAATACACCAGACAGTCAGAATTAGACAGAATTATTTAGAATATTGTAAATATAATGCAAATATATTGATAAAAAAGAAAATCTCACAATGAAACAAAACTAGTTATGTTTAAAAGCAAATAGAAGTAAAGGCTGTTTCCACTGGATGTCTTAATGGAGAGCAGTGCTACCATATCTCCAAAGCAGTCTGCAATGGTATTTAGGTCTGTTTTTCTCCTTTCACAAATTGCTTCATGTTTTACAGATTTGTCTTCTAACAGACAGTATATGCAAGTAGTTTTCTTCACAACTTTTATATCTATGCTATTTGTAGATTGAATAAAATTTTACTGAAACTCTGTCTAAAGTAGACACACCGATTTTAATTTTGATTCCTTGCCAAAATGTGGATGCTCCAGGTGGCATCATTCAAGCAGAGCTTTCAAACACTTAGAAAATGAAGTTGGCAGACAGTCAATAAATGCTTTGGCTCAAAATTTGGAATGGTCACTTAACTCATGGCCACGAGTTATTTCCTAGATTGGGGAGAATAAATAAGGCAAATTTACAGAGCTGCCTACTGGGGACAGACTTGCAGCTGTCCCTGTGGGATGATGCCCACAAATAGTTTGAAAAGGTTGCTCTTGAGAGACTTGGCACTTTTACAAAAGCATGTCCAAATGCCATGGCCTGTGACAGCTTAAGAGGGCACCTAATTAATGAGCAGCTCTTATGAGTATTGGTTAAAGGAAAAGGGGGAGAGGAGAGATTGACCGAGTGATTGCAATAAATTGCAGGAAGTAATTATATGAGGGAGGGTTATTTTATTAGTCACCAGGAAAGCTAAAGGCTGTTAAATTTAAATGCACTGGTTAAGGTCTTTGGCAACTCAGTCCCAGTCATCCACTGGGATCAGTTAACCCATTGATGTAAACTTCACCTTGCACATATATTTTGAGCCAGCTAAGACAAAACTGGCCTATAATACCATGACCATGTGCTATAAAGAAGCTACAGCTGATCTTATACACAGGACTCAACTTTTTAGGACTACCATAAAGGCCTTAAATAATTAGTCATGGAAGCCTGTTTCTACAGTGACAAATTCCACCACGCTGAAGCTCTCCAGCAAACTTCTCTAAGCTGAGTGGTGTGTTTAATTTGGTTATCCTATTTGTTAAGAATGCTTTGTGAGGCTACACTGTCATCAAGTCAGGAATTTTCTCACTTTGTTAATCTAATAATATTAATATAGCTCAAAGACCATTTGGCCTGAAAAAAAAGCCTGTGAGCCTGCTACAGCACTGTCTCTGAAAAATTAAGCTATATACTTCAGGGATTGCAGTGATAAAAACCCACAAACTTGAGATTTTCTAAAGATTCAAGTGTTAGCCAGTTTCTGATTTCTCAAATACTTGCTTGTGTGTGCTGTTTTTAATTTGCAGGACCCACACAAATGAGGATATGGGATGATTCAAGTAGGTTGCTTCTGTTGGAAGTGTCAGAAGAACCATGCTTAGGTGTCCTTGCAATGCAGAAACCTTAAGCCTCTTTTTTCCCCCTCCGTTTTCTATTGTAGTCTTTTAACAAGCTCACCAAAAGTTTCTCAGACAGTTCTTCCAGTGGTAATATCCAAAATTAGTTAGTCCAAGGTTCACCTTCCTTGATTAAATTTCTTCAACCCTTGATGCCTTGGACATTACCATGAGAACAGGCATTTGATGATCATGTGAGGTTTTGAATTCTTACTGGTAGAGCTGGTATGAGTGGAGGTTGCATGAGTAGCAGTATTGTACTATTATTGGTACCAAATTCTCCTGACACTGATACAGTAGGTACTCACCCTTACAAGTACTGTCAACAGCTCAGGGGAATTCTTGATCAACAAAAAAATCTTTAGGAAGCAGATAATCCCTGAAGTACAATAATATAAACCTGTTACTCCCTTGACCTCCTGGCTGCAAATAAACTGGATGCAATAAGGAACAACCAGTGTACAACCCAATTGTATCACTTCTCCAGAGCTCACTACTCCTTGTGAATTCTATTAAGGCAGAATGCTTCAATAATTTTTAGGTCTTGAATACTGAATCATCAAAAATCACATTTGTTCCACTGTAATGTTTTTCAGAGCTGCTAAACCTATTTTGTAACACAAACATGGAGTTGCATTGGTAATCACTGCATTGTAAGAACATCTTTGAAACAATCTATTTTTAAACAGAATAAGAAACATGAGCCTCCAAACTAATTTTCTTCAAAGCACATATCTTTTGAAAGTACGTAAATATTTTAGGGTTGGGTTGTTTTTTTTATTTGACAGCCACAGAATGCATTCTGATTAAAGTGTATAATACCCAGTCAAATAACAGATCAAATAAAAAGGACACCTAATACATGTGTAAATAATTTGAATTACAAATAAGACACTCTAGAAGGGGCTTGGCTCTAGGTTTGATATGGAGGATTAGGCTCTTGTATTAATACGTGCACTTGGTGTAACTATTTTCAGAAGGATACTTCATCTATCATTGTCCTCGAGCACTGAGGAGGGCCAGTAAGTAAAGTGATCACACTGGTCTGTCAACACTGCTTGCTGTAGACTCAGTCGTGCAAAAAGTTTAGTTTTCATGTCTCCCCAGCTGAAGAAGGTGCAGAAAATGAGTAACGTTCCTGGCAGTTTCTCTGCTCTTGCCTTCCACAAATTCAAAAAAGTCTTGTAAAATGTTTGTAAACTTGTTAAAAGCCAATGCTACTGATAAATCAGTGTTAAATCAAATGTACCTATTCAAGATACACGCATCAACCTAGAAGATATTTCACGACTGATGGGAAAGAAATGCTAATTAATTACTTCTATAATTTCCATACATTAAAGATTATCTTAAAGGTTAAGTTCAGTTTTGCACTTGGGAATGCATTAGGGAAGCTGTGTGTATAGGTTTCAAATATTCACCAATATTTGAAAAACACATACAGTCTGCATAATATGGCTTTGCAAAAGCTCTTTATGTAGTCAGTGTCAAAAAAATAATAACCAGAAATTCTTATCAAAACATACAGATTTGAAAGAAAAATACAAGAAGAGCTACAGAAATAATATAAATAGAAGAAGCTTATTTAGCTTAAACGTTCAAAATGGTAGAAAAATAAATATAAACTTTTAAAAAATTATTAAATTATAGACCCTGAATATTTTTCACCTTTTTTACTCAGCCTCCAAAGGACAATTCTGTGTCTCAGTAGCAAACTACATACTCAGTTTCTTTGCTATGAACTTAATAGCACCACAGAAGGGGCAAATATTACCGAGTATAACTATCCTTCTGCAACATAAAATAATAGTTTCTGTAATGTGGCAAAATGAATTATTCCAATTTAAGCTGTACAGAATAACTTACTACATTTTTCACTTATGTATTTAGATGTATAGAATATATTTTCATCAGAACCATAAAACTCTTTCATAAGCACATCCTTCCCATTCAATAACTATCAGAAAACTGCATGAAAAACATATCAATGTCCTGACTCTTTAAATGGTAAGAAATGCTTTTTTCCCCTCTTTTCCAGAGTTTAGATAGCTTAGAAGAGAGAAACCACAAATTGCACTACAGAAATCCTGTAGTCTTTAAAAAATGAATACAGCATTTGCCCAATCAAGTAGCTTCTCAATAGTCATAGTTTATTGTCTAAAACAGTTTGTGCTATAGCCCTGCCTGAAAACCATTTCTTAGTCTAAAAAGTTCAGTGATCTCCAATGATTTAGTGATGTTAAGTGGCTATTGTTCTTAATATCATTTGTGGCTGATATCTGCAGGTAGTCTAAAAGATGTTTGGTGTGTGTGCGTACTCATAATCCCTGTAATTAAGAAATGCTCAGGTAAAGCTCTGTCATGCTTACCATCTTTCTTGGTGGGTTCCGGCATTGTTACAAGGATTCTTTATTCCCAGAGAGTTTCAGCCTTTCAGATGTAGCAAGAAGTAGCCCCAAGTCCAGCGGAGAGTGTGTGAGATCAGTGTGACAAGCAGAGGGTAAGAAGAATTCCTCTGCTTTATATACTGCAGCTGAAATATCAATCAAAATAGCACCTCCTCTCTTTTCAATGCAAACACTTTGAAAATTGACAGTTATGGGAAACCCTTCACATCTGTTGTCTGCAGCCTCTGCTCCCTTGGCTTTTGGAAGGAATCTCTGCTGCATTGCATGGGGCTGATGAGAACATCTATAATTTCTAAATTCAGCTGCACAGCTTGCTCTCTGTGTCCCTCTCTGTAACATGCAGACACGTATGCACATGCAGACAGAGGCTGAAAAAGTGACTGCCATGCTAGTTAAGAACACCTCCTGCCTGCAAAACTCGTAGAAAATGCCTGTATACATTTATGCCTCTTCCCACAACATAAAAGTGACAAGTAGGCACAGGCAGTGTGCCTGCAGTGTAGCCACATTTTTTTCCTTTAAGAGACTATGGTGTGCAAAGATAGAATGAAAAGTAGAGTGTTTCTCAGTATTAATGAAAAATATTATTGTGTTCCTGTTCTCAGCAGTGAAGATGCTCTATATTCCCCTTCTGTTTACATATAGTACACTTTCTTGGGTCCTCTCCCTGTAGCCACTCTCATTTGGGCATTGGTAGAAACTATAATACTCCTTTCAGCATGAGTAATTCATTAACTGGAGAGATTGCTGCTGAGAGTTGAGATAGTCTCTTCTCCACTCATCCAGGAGATCCAACACTGCCTGCCTTTGCCAAGCCAGGAAACCAGACAGAAGGAATGAAAATCCTATCTATAGCACATGCACAGAACCACTAAACTAAGCCACTGTGTTGCCCTCCTCTTAGACTCCCACTCAAACTACAAACATGTAGGCAAGAGAAAGGCAGGTCAAGTGAATCAGAGGGTATTAGAGTTTAGTTCCTTATGCTCTTTTATGATTTTGAGACGAAAGTGTAGTAATTAGCACAATAGATGAAGTGGTCCTCAAAGGTTTCATGCTATTGAAGCACATGTTCATACGATTTATCAGGTATCAATAAGAACTAAGCTACTAGAAATACTCTCAGTGTATGAACACAGCCAAATGTCAGGAAAACCTATCTTTCATCTTTGAATAGGATTTGGAGGTGTAATAGCAATCATTTGCCTGGTTATTCTATAGCCAATGCATGAGGGTTTCCTTTGCAATCTGTTTTTTTTTTTTTTTCCTGGATATTTAGCCTTTTTATAGACATCTTATAAAGGATGGGCATTTTGTTTCTTTTTTTAAAGACTATCATCTGATTTTTTTTCTCTGCTTGTTGCTTATCATTTGACTGATTCATGTGCTTGTCAAATGCAGACATAGGCAAGACTTCTGCCTATGAGAACTTAAACAAGGACTATTAAAGCTATCTTCCTCCTTTATTTCACATCATTATGAAGGTAAAGCTGCTTGTATTACTGAAATAATACCTATCCTTGGAAAGGAAAGAGCACTGCCCTGGAAAGGTAACTAGAGGGTTTGTCACTCTGTGTGAGAGGAGTGGCAGTAGGGAAGTAGTGTATGCATAGACCTAATTATATGGCAGAGATCACTTTTTATTGTTCCCCTTTCTTTTGCCTGCATCCAGGCACCAAACTCTGTGATGGCTGGGACCAGAGTAGGATGAGGAGCAGCTGCTGATGCTCTCCAGCCTGGTGTTTTCTCAATGGCCCTTTGTAAGATGCAAAGATATTTTGCTTTGCATTCCACCCATCATGTGCCAAGAGGTGCTGAGAACTATGCCTCTGGAGATTCCTGCTAATACAAACAGGATTAAACTATGGTCATACTCTAGTACTGGTGGGTTAGAGAGGACCTCCACTACAATGTCGCAGTGAGAAAGGATTGGTGGCAGGTGCTTATCCTTACAGCCTTAAAGAGCTTCCTTTACAGCAAGAGGAAGAAGGATATTTAGGAAGAATCTTATTCATAGTCTACCTTTATGCTACTAAATAGATCAGTACTGAGACCATATTTGCTGGACCAGTTGAAAGTGTGTTGTTCGCATCTGCACAGCAAAAATTCCTCTCTGTCCTTAAATTGTGATACTGCAGTCAAAATCTATACAGGGAGTGGTTATTGGATGTACGTAGTCCAGAGTGGTACCAGGGAGCATCCAACCATCCCCCAGGGTAATAATCATAGGACAACACTTGAAATCATGCCCTAGCCCTGCTTTATTTACAGGTATAGGCACAGACAGAAAAATTAAACTGGCTCTATAACCTCTGGTAGGCAGGAAGGGAGGAAGATTGGTTATGAGTAGAAGAAACAGTGAAGGACTAGATTTGCCTTTGTAGTCAATGAAAAGACCTGCGCTTCTCTGTTTTTGTAAGGTCTCTGCTTTGTAAGGGCCAGCAAAAGGCTCTTCAGCTGCATAAAGTAAATTGAAACTGTGGAGCAGCAGCCATCTGAAAATTTGCTCATCCTTTCATTCTTTCCTACCCTTACATTATACTTGCATAATTCATTGCATTTCCTGTTGTGTTCTTATTTACGCTGATAAAACATTCCTGTGTTGCAAGTTTCCTGTAATGTAATTTTTAGTGGTATCACAGAAGGTGCTGCCGGGGTAGATTTAGACTGTGATATCTCAGTCTACCTAAGCACTAGCAGTGACAGGGAAAGTAGTTTATTTCCTAAGAAAGTAGTCCATATTTTATTTGTTTCAGTCTAATTCCCAGCCTCAAGCTCCTACAGGTATTCTACATTCTGATCTAAGACAACCTAATCATTTCAGTTTATTTTGCTCCCCGCACAAATACTGTCACAACTATTGCTTGTGCTGCAACAATTAGTACTTTGGTGCTACTGGGACTTCCATTCTTTTACTTCTCTTCCACATTGCCAGAGCGCATGATAGTGATCAAGCTTGCCTTATCACTGCATAGAAAAGACGAGTTGATTTTCGCCAACAGTTGTCCAGATTGCTTTAATACTGCCAAAAAAGAGAAAGAAAAATACTGAACAGAAAGAAATGCCTGGTGGTCATTTCTAAACTTATGCTTGTTTGATCACAGAGATGTCTAAATATGCTTACAATTATCCATCCGTACAACCTGTAAATTCTCTGTTACTAAATGCACTTCTCTATTAATTTTATGAAGTTTAAATTTTTTACCATTTTTTCTTGCCATCCTGTTCTGCTTCCCTATGTAGAGCAACCACTCACCTGATTTGATCGCAACTCATCTTGTGAAGGAGCTGAACCAGAAGAGGAAACAGTTAACTCCTCTGTGCTGAACACGTGGTTTCTGAGCAAGTGAAAGCACCATGAGCCACCTCTGGAGTCAGCCACAACCTTATTTACCAAATGACTGAGCCAAGCCTTCAAAGAAATTCTGAGGTGGAAAGAGCTGAGGTCCACCTTATTTCTAGCCCATTGCCTCTTGTTTCTGTACCTCAGCAGATAGAACTAAAGGCTCTGGCATCCCCAGCCATCCTTTCATTAACTCATACTACTGCTAAAGCACTCCTGTTTGCACAGGCTGCCTCATGTCTCTGGATGGAAATGTCCCTTCTCATAATTTCCTATTCTCCCTCCACACATTGCATTGTGCCCTTGTGTTTTGCCCATCCTAGAAAGTGAATGTCTCCTGAACAAAATTTATCCTCAGCACAGTGTGGCTTTTGTGTACCACCATAAGGCCTCTTCCTCCACCACCTCAGGGGACAAACATGTGAAACTCTCTGAGCCTTTCTCTTCCATTCCTGCCTCAATTAATCTTCTGTGGTCTCTTTCCAAAGCATGACTATCCTATTTTAACTCTCTTCAGCTCCTTGAGCAGTTTCCAAATGGCTGCTAATCAGCACGCCAGATAATTAAATCATTCTCTCCTGTCTGTTTTTAATAAATTCCCTTGGTCAAACATCCAGAGCTGTATTTGCAGTTGCAGCTGCTAGATCTGCATCAATAGCTTCATATTTGCTGCTATTTCAAGGACTGAACTCTCTCGCTTACTTCAGTCTCTATTCTATTAGGTGCCTGTCTGCTTGTTGCCAGAGAAAAATCTTCATCTTGTCACTGAGCCAAAGGATCAGAACACTCCCAGAAGACCTCAGAGACAAATCTTTGACCGACGTATTTAACCAAATGGTAGTCATATGATTTAGTTTTAGGTATTTCTGTGAGGAGCAGGAAGTTGGGCCTTGTGATCCTTATGGATACCTTCCAACTTGAGATTCTCTATTTAAAATTTTCCTTCTTAAGACTTTTATTGATATTGAAAAAAGCTGATCAATTTAAATAAGAATGCCAGGCAAAAATAATCAGTGTAGATGAGACTAGGAAAGGATTCCCAGTCCACTAATATGTATTTATATTAAAAAAATAAAGAGCATCTTGGGTTTGCAGTTAAGAAAGAATCCAGAATTTTTAAGTCTCACATAAAACAATTCCTCATCAGCCTTAATATCTGGAGCTTTGGATCTTTAGGAGACAGTTATTTACAGAACCCTTGGATGCAGGATAAAAACCAGTAGCAGATGAGCTGCTCCCATCAGGAGGAACATATAAACACATTTATCCAGGGGGACACCGGAATGAGGTTTGACAGTGTCCAAGCCCCATCCCAGTCCCAAATCCCCTCCTACTAGGCAAAAGGATGGTCAGGATGGAAAGTTTCCTTTATGCTCCATGTCTACAGTAGAGTGTCATCATAGTGGTGACATTCTCTGTTCCAATTCTGCCTTTGCCACATGGGATCTTTGAAATCACAGGTAGGACATTATAGATTTTGGTGAATTTATTTATTGCTATCGGTGATATATGATATCTGCTGATAATTCTTTTTCTTTTCCACCAACAGAAGTAACAAATCCATTATTTCAATTTGTACCATGCTGGCAAGTGGAATGCTAAAAGTGTTCAACCAAAAAATACTCAACCAAAAAATGCAGAACTTGTATTTTTGCAAGGGAATAATGTTGCGTCTTAGAATATCTGTAACCTTTTAAGACCCCATCTAATTTGTGAAGGCATTCCTTTTTGTCTGGTATCTTAGCTGAACTTCCAGATGTTGATGAAAGACACCTGGATTTACCTGGCCAGCTCAATTTAATCACAGCCTTGCACTGTAGACATGCCAGGAAAAAAACTCTTCTACCCTGTCATGCACTCTACTTTTCTTTCATGTAAATGAGACATGACCTTTGTTAAGAAATACTTTCTATATTGATGTAGCATCCACAAATGGGACCTTACTCTATCTAGCAAGACGAGGGAAGATTAAACTCTAAAGCCTATATTGGATTTTTTTCCAAGGCAGTCGGCTTGGAGACACTTCAAGGCATGTACAAGATGTCGTTGACAGATAAACACCACTTGTCAGCTTTACCTTCTGCCTTACAATGACCCAGAGGGTGACATTACTGTGTAAGCAACACATGCCCCATGGTGTCCTGTAGCAGGCAGAGTGTTTCCTTTCTGACACCAAATTCCAGCGCTCTGAGGCACTCAGCACCAAAGTCAAGAGCTGGTCCCTAGGTCAGGGCAGCAGGCAGGACAGCAGGAGGAGGAAGGAGAACAGCTTCTTTCTGTCAACTGTTTGGCTGGATCAGTCAGAAGAAGTTAGGATGAGGGCTGATAAGAAAGGAAAAGCGATGTGCCACTTTTCTTCAAGAGAGGCAGACTTTATTTCACTGTTTTTAGGAGGAAGTCTGAAAGACAACCATGCAGCCAGGAGAGGAAGAGACTTTGTAGCCCAAGTTTTTGTTTTTACTTCCACAGGTAAAACTGGGAGCAGCTCCTCACCTGAGCTATACCTAGGTAAGCAAGACCCATGCCAGGTTTACTTACATGCTCCAATTTATTGGAATCTGTCTGATTGAGAATGCCTGATGCAGCATATCAAGCAGAGGTTTCTTTGGCCCTGGTTTGACCTCTTCATTAAGCATGTGAAGTTACTTCAGCAGCTTACAAAGAGCGCATGGTTTAACCCAGCAGATTATGGTGTGTTGCCCTGGGGTGGTGCGTCCAGCACTGGCCAATGAGGCCTGAGATGAGGTAAACATCCCTTCACCATTGAAAACCAAGGCCTCTGATCTTGGCTCCTCTCTCAGAATTGCAATTTTTTTGTTTGTTTTCTGATGTACATATCGCGTTTCACCACTGAAGCTGGTGGATTAATTTTAAATTATTTTCAGTTCACTTGGTCTGTCTTCTTAGCAGTCTGAAAAATTTAAAAATCGTGGTTGTAGAAATTTAGCCCAAAAAAGTCCTGAAATCCATAACTAGCAATAGCACAGATTTTTCCTAAATTCTTTTTGACAGGTCTGTTTTCCTACTGGTTACTTTTAACATGTTCCAGTTCTCATATTCTATGTACCCAAAGATGCACACCCTTCATGTTAGGAAATGTTTGCACAGGGCCTCCAAATGAAAGTATTAGAAATATACTGATATTAAAAAAACTTTATTTTATTTATTTTCCTTTAAAATCTTTTAAAAATTTAAAATTTAAATCTTTTAAAATTTAAATCTTTTAGACTTACAAGTTTTACAACTTCATTGAGATAGATACATATTTAAAACTACTTGGAATGAATGATATAAATTCAAATGTCAAAGTTCATTAACATTTAAAGAAAAATGTCCAGATCCCACTATGAAGGGGCTGAAAACTTTGACATTAACTATTTGATAGCCTGGAAATACAGTGAAAGTGTCTATTCTTATTCAGATTACCACCATCTCAGGTAATCCTTGCATTATAATAATCCTATGAAAGTGCTTGACAGAAATACATTAAATTCCCAGGTGTCTAAAGGAGTTCATGCACATCATCCTAAGCAGCTTCCTTAACTGGGACATACCTTAGTTCTGTCTTGGTAGATTGGGGTTGATATCCCATTCTTTTAGCCCACAGGTTTCATCTCACTTTTTTTCCTTCCTTTGGGAACCTATGGAGTGTGCATCAGTCCCAGTTTGCACAGCAGGGCCTTATCTTAGTTGCTGCTTTGATATAATATTACTATTTACACTGCCTGAAAGATACTGCTGTACATGAACAGATGGTGCCGAGTGCTGGGGCTGGTATTATCTTGTATCTATTAAAACACTTGCTTTAGCATAAGTCCAGTATAGTTGTAACAGTATAATACACCTGGCTTAATTTGTTTGACATATTCATGGCATAGTCTTCTGATACACATCGCCCAGTGCTGCTGCGGACTGCTGCAGTCGGAATGGTCCCGTTCTCCTTTCCCTTCTCTCTCTTCTTCCTTTTTCAGGTAGGAGACCTTCTGCCCTTCCTTATGCTGGAGCCATGCAGGATGAGTCAGTTCTGCTTACTGGTCTGAGAGGATCCTGCTCTTTTGGAGCAGGGGGTAGTTCGTTTCTGCTGGCTGAGCAGGCTGAAGCAATGCCCTCTATCAGCCCTGTGATTTCCAGACGTGAGGAAAAGGGAGCTCACGGCAGGAGAGTGGGACTATCTCTCCTAGCTGCAACCTACACACACATAGTGCTAAGTTTGACAGGAAATTATATCCTTGTTGTGTCCAAGGTCCACGGTTTATAAACATCCACTTCCTATTCTGGAAGATAATAGAGATACGTGTGAATTATTGTATACTTGTCTCTTAATTCCAAAAACATCTGTTTCATGGAGAGATTTTATTTATTTATCCAAAGCTTTTTTCCTTTATATTGGATGAAAAAAGTCAAATTCCTTTCAAATTGCAGTGAAAGGAATTCACTGAAGGGACTGGGGGGTCCTATTGACACACTGAGGAGAGTGAGCATGGCCTGCAGGAACTTGACTGAAAAGGCAGCACTGAAAGAAAACCTGCAACAATCAACCATGAATAGAGATTCATGCCTGGAGGCCTTCACCTTCTCACTAAAAGCCAAGATTTATTCAGTTTTTGTCATTTGCTCTGTGAGCCTGGCCATCCCTCAGAACTTTGTAGATCCCCTTGAGCGTGACAGATGCTGGTGATTTACCTTCTTCCTATGTACATTATGTGATGAAAGGAATGAGATACCCCCTTCTGCACTAACAAATGTCATCTTTTAGGTGACACACTTAATCTAAATGGCTGAATGACAGGAAGGTGGTGGCAACACCCTAGCTGCACTTATGAACACCTTTTGGCTTTAACATGGACACAGTGCTGCTCTCCACTAGTGTTTCCAAAACCTTTGTAACCTCTATTCACTATAAGTCAGCAATGAGCTGCATATTAGTGATGTCTTTTAAATAAGTGATAATGAGATTTCCCTGGGGGAAACCCTGTGTATCAAAGATTCTGACTCAAAGGTTTTGGACATCATCCAGCATTAATTTTAAAGACAGGCAGTAACTCAAAAAGTTACATGCACTGGCAAGATTGAAACTTAAAAAAGACTGTTGGAATCAGTTAGCAAGGACTTACTGCACTAACCAAGCTTCACAAACAGCCTGGTGAAAGTAGGCTAAACAACCCAGTTAAAATAGTCTAGAAAGAACATTTTACCTATAAAGGAATAAACATAGATAAGTAATGGTGTTTGAAGATCCATGTGAGGTACTGGATCAGAGACAGGAGCCCAGAGATGTGATTTTTGGTCTTTTTCCTTGACTCGCAATCTGAGGTATATGCTGCTTCCTGGATCTTTAAAACCTGGAAGAGAAAATCCTGGGGGATATATTTCACTTTTGCCCTGGGCTGCACATATGACATTTAGAACAGGGACTTGCCTTTGGGGAGAGATCCCTTGTGCTTAAGTTTTACTGAGTGCAGTGCTAGCTCCTGCATCTGAACTCATCTTTCCCAGACATGGAGTCAGTGGAGTTTCGGTCACAGGTCTCAGTTCAGCTGCTTAAAGATGATCTCACATAGCCATCTGAGATTGCCCCCTGGTATCCATCATAGTCTTCCATTTCTCCTGAGGAGTGTTTGGGCCATCAGTGCCAAATCCATCTCTTTCGGATGACTTAGGAACTGCAGGCGCCTCTGATGGCACTAGACACCTTTCTTGAGGCACCACCACTTATCAAATGAGGTTTACAGGGCAATGCAGAAGACAATTTTAGGATAAGGTAGATCATATCTTGGAATTTGATGGTAGTACCCCTTAAAGTGACCAGCCCATATGTCAGTGCTCCAGTGCAGACACTCAGAGAGCCCTTCTCAATGCATCTTTCACGGAGATTAATGATTATAAGACGTCTATAGGCCCACAACTGCAACAGTATATTGGATACTCAAAAGTAAGGCCTCTCATGCACTCTCAGGCTCTTCTCAGCTGCCTTGTGCACCAAACCCCAGTGCTTGTGCAGCTTCCCCCCGAGCAGCCACAGCAGCTCAGCCCAGTTTGGTGTTTCACGCTGACTGTGGCTCTGCACCCCTGGAATTGTGTGTGAGCCAAAGTCTTTCATCTGTGCAGACATGAACTACACAGCTCCACCTCTTCTCCACCTCCTGGATACACTGTTGGCATTGCAGTGCATCTCAGTGTACAGACTTTACAGTCTGGGGTCTGACTATCGCTTTCTCAAAGACACAATGATATTTTGGGGTAATTTTTAAATTTAATTTGTACGCTTTATAAAAAAAAAAAAAAGTTGGTATTGCATGCACTCTTCTATGGGAAAAATTCTTCTTCCAGAAATAAATCCTTCCTGCTCAAGTTAGAGCCTGAGGCTCAGGGTATTAGCAGTCTGGAACCATAACAATACAAACACATGAGAAACCCAAACAGAGTCGAACAGCATTTGTGCACTATGCCATCACTGCTTTCTTATAACCAGCTAAATTACTCCTCTGGGATTTCTTCCACAGCATTTTTTCCCTGAACATGAACTGTATAAGCAGGAAGACTTTGTGCTATCTACTGGCACCTTAACAAGCATGACAAACTTATTTCTTTCAAAAGTTAAATTTAAAAAAAAATACACCTGTGGCTTGAAATGTATCAGCAGTAAACTGGTCATTTATATAGTTGTTGGGAGTTCGATTTGGTTTTCTTTTTTCTCTATAGAATTTTTTACCCACAAAGTAGCTAGGAGACTAATTGCTGGGTATTTATAGGTGCTTGACCAAAACAATACAAGTGGCTAGGAAAGTGTAGCACCAGGCTACACCCTTTTCTGGTCTCGGGGAGTTTTTTTTTTCTCTCCGAAGGAAAAAAGTGATACCGCGAGGTTTTGGGAGGTAAAAGGGCAGGCGTGGGGACGGCTTTGCTTTCTCGCTCTTGTCACGATCCGCTAATGCAAGCGGGGGTCGTGACGGTTCGTTTAGTGATCTCAGAGCACAAAAGACACAGCAGGGGACAATCAACAGTTTACTTAACAACAAATGCACTTTTATTGAGTGCCACAGCAAATGCGATAGAGGGAGAAGAAAGGAGATAAAGGATAGCGAGATGGAGAGACAGAA
>WBMY01016402.1:306052-394932 GCA_013397315.1 Donacobius atricapilla
TGGGCCAGCCCCGTCCCACCGCTGCCGCCTTTCTTCGACACCGCTTTGGATACGCTGTATCCCCGCCCTGCCCTGCCCTGCCAGGACATCCCTGCCCTTCCAGCTACCACCGTGGAGCTTTGGTACATCCCACCCACCAGCCCGGGATTCTCCACCGTTCCAGCTTGGTGCTCTCGGAGCCCTGCACCGAGACCAGACTGCCCCGGGCTTTGTGAAACAAAAGCCCCTCGAGGTTCCTGGTTTTGTTTATCATTAATGCTGTAGTTGTTGTTTGCCTTGTTATACATACTAGTAAAGAGCCATTATTCCTATCCCCGCATCCTTGCCTGAGAGCCGATTTAATATCGAAGTTTTAATAATTCAGAGGGAGGGGGTTTGAATTCTCCATTCCAAAGGGAGGTCTTGTGCTCCCTAGCAGACACCTGTCTTTTCTAACCAAGACAATAGTTGAAAATTATTTTTTTGTACAAACTTCTTAGGCAGGCAGTGGAAGTCCAGCCCTTTCCCTGACCAAAAGGAACCAGCCAGAGTCACAGACTGTTTGTTGCAATGTTTCTTCCTCATGAGTATTCCTCATGAACCATTTGTATGGGCATTTTGGCCAGTTCAGCTAGACAGTGCTCAACACTGAAATGTACTGAAAATAAGCAGGTATGCCAAGAGAGATTTTACTGCTTAATAGTGAATATGAAGAGCAGATTTTCTAATCCTGCCCTTTATCACTGTCACCCTGGACAATCCAGTCTCTGCTGTAGGGTTCATGCCTAAAGAACTGAGGGAAATGGGTGAAAAATCTCCATTTCCATTTGCCAGTGATAATGAAAATAATTTAGCTGGGAGAAGTCTACCTCTGGCTTCCTCATCACTTAAAGATGAGGTCAACAACTGGAGTAGACATGGTATCATCAGGAACTGAGCAGTTTATACAATAGCTTAGAAAGTCAACATCCTGTGTTCTTCTCCCTGTTGCCATGCAGGTCTGTCACACACCACACAGGTCAGTTTTATCTTGATTTGGGAGTTGTATAATTCTCAGTATGACAGTCTTTGTCCTGATAGTCAAGTGTCTGTAAGGTGTCTGTAAGATATCTGTGTGCACTGCCACACATAGTCATAATTCAGAGAGAAATAGCCTTTCAGGACAATAAAGGCTCAAAGAAGATTTTAAATGATGAAAGACTCATGAACTACAACTAAGATGTAATTCTGTTTCACCAGAGGTCACAGAGAAAGAGAGCTCTGTGAAAGAAAAGATTTGGGTGTTGTGATAGGTAGTATGAAATAGATGCAAGCGAGGAAAGTTGTCTGGATTATGACACCTTCAGGGTCTGGGAGAGTGAGAACATTAAATGCAATTTGGCACGAAGAAGGAGCAAACAGTGAAAAATTCAAAGCAACATCAAGTACCAAAATTTAGAGGGATTTTGTTGATAACTTAAGACTCTCTTGGGTTACAAATATAATGCATGGGGAGATATTTAGTCTGAAGACAATATGAATGACTGAAAGTATGACTATTGTTAGGCAGCATGATACAACTAATATGTTCAGTCAGCCATACTCATCACACAGCTCTGGTGTAAGAATACACATTTGCACACAGGTGTGCTTCTCCCCAGGTACTGATCCCACTGAATCTAGCAGTGCTCCCTGCTGCAGGAGCTGCAGGGAAGGTAGGAAGATGCCCTCGGGGAATCCAAAGACAATGCAAAAATCCATCCCACTCCAAAGAAATTCTTCTACCCTCCAGGTAAGGGTGGAATTTTCTATCACTTGCAGAAAGAAGGACAAGGATGGCCAGCTCTGGATTCTTACAAAGGTAAAAGAAGTTCTATTAAAAAAAAAAAAATCAGGTCAGCTGTCTTTGAAGGTGCCCATTTCTCAGATGTCTAAAGAGTTCCATTCACAGTTACACTAAAAAATAAGTGTGTATCAACCATTGTGTTTCCAGATGTTAAGGAACATCCAGCTGCCCATAGTTAGCCAGAAAATGACTTAAACTATATTTTAACTCTCTATCTGTGGGATCTCATACTGGGAAACACCACAGATTAAATGGGCTCTGACACGATGCAGGGTTCTTGTATACTTATAAAGCTGGTTTCTAATCCTGCCCTAGCCACTAAATTAACCTTTCTGCCCTTAGCATTGTGCATGGAAAAACTGACAAACTTATTGAGGAAAGGTCTACTGTAAATAATACTAGCCCCTAATTTTGTCACTATTTAGTAAATGGTGCTATCAGGAGCCAGCAAGCTCACACCAAGTACTATTTTACTTACACAGCAACTGAAAGCATATCAAAGAGCAAAGTGTGCTTACTGAGATGACTCTAGGGATCAAAATGTGCTCTCTCTACTCCTTAATAACAACATAATACCTAAATTTGTAGTAATCCCTATCTGGGATGCCCTTTGGACATTTGCATATGTATCTCGGATTACATTTATTGAGCTGCTTAACAGGTTGTTCATACCATTTGATAAAAGCTTATTATGCCAAGAACTGAGCCTTACCTTCCAAAACCTCAAAGTTTCTTTATATTTTCTCTATAGCAAAGATTACTGGATTGTGCCCTTAGATTCTGATGCTTTTAATTACCTATATGCCATTCTGTTATTGGTGGAATTCATCACAGCTGCTTTTTAAAATTTCTCTTCTCTTTTTCATTGAAGCAAAAGTATCTCCATCTCAGAATCTGCTACCTTGCACGTGCAGCCCATCACTTTACTGCTGTACATATGTCTCACTTTCCCAGCCCTCAAAGACTTCTGTTTCACAACATTTCATGCAGTGAAGCTGCTGGAAGAAGGTACTGGAGGACACATCTCTGAGTCAGTGAGGCCCTTCAAACCCTCTGATTCTGCTACGAGCAGACCTGCACGTCCTCAGGCACATTCTCCAGTGAACACTGTGCAGCAGATACGGTCTGCTCATTCAGCGGGGGAAGCTGATAGTGCCAAACCCAGCTGAACAGGTTTAAATCTACCAACTTCCCTGCTGGGGGATGTAGCTCCTTTCTTAAGATCTGTCAGTGAGGCATATTTTGGCTCAACCTTTCCAGACACCTCCTCTTCACTGACATTGCCTTCCTCACTGGAGGTATCACGGAGGTTGTATTGCACTGGCAGTATCCCTTGGCACAGTGTCAGTCTGACTCATCTTCCATTTCATTATAGGGTCTGAAAACAGCTGCAGCTGTCAGACGTTTGCTGTTACTCTGAAGCACTATGATAAAACTGTGCTTGCTAAATTATTCTGGTAAATACAGCTTCTATGGTGTCAGAAGAACAGTACAAAAAATTAAGTCTCTCGCAGTAAATTATGGGCCCAGTTCCCCAGACTCATTTGACTTTGAGCAATTGCCCAGAAACTCATAACCACAAAACAAAAGCTAATACCCTGTTGCAGGGCAAAAAGAAAAATTACTTAGACACAAAATAAAACAGAACCACAAAATATAGTATAACACATACTGTAATGCAGACATCTTTACAACCTAATCTTTTGCTATTACTAGAAATTAGTTTTCTGTACAATGGGAGCATTTCATGAGTATAGTATTTTTTCCTTTAGTTTGTAATTTTTTTCTTAAGAGTACAATAACAGGCAATACTTACTTCAGCATTGTTCCTGGAAGCCTTAACATCCCAGTTTTATGCATGGTAAGTACACTTTTTCATTTTCCTCAAATTTAAAGATATGCACATGCAAGTTCTGCAAAATGCTGACTCTGTCCATGCACAATATCAGCATGAATATGTCAAGTGTGTGAATAACTCAGTTTGCAAGAATAGATCCACTAACTTAAACACAAGAACTTGCACTGTAGTGATGAGTGCACTATAGGTCCTGCCATGTAAACTTAGCCTCTAAAAGACACCTATCTGTATTTAACCTAGGTAGTGATAGCAGATTTAGCTGTGGCAAACAGGAATACAGTACAGGCTGCAAAACCTATACAAGAAGATAGATGTTTGGAGGGGTTTTGCAGGCTGTACAGAGGGGGCTCTGTTTTACTGCGACTATACTTTAATCAGTCCTTGAAATAGTTCTCTTAAAACTGACTGCGATGCATTGAGATTTAATCCCTAAATATCTGATGGCCCAGTTCTAATCTGCTGTTTCTGATTTGTCCTGAGAACAGTAACAAACCTGTTCCCACCACCTCAGCCAGGAACCAAAGAAAAGGAACAGGTGTATTGCCAAGACTAGAACACAGGTTATGCCTACTTAAGAGACAACTTTTAAAATTTCAGTTTTCCTAAATTCAACCTTTAAAACTAACTGGATTTATCATGAACAATTATTTATGCAATTTCAAACTACGATAATTATGGTATATCAAACACATGTTTCTGTGAAAAGAACTCATCTTTTATAAAATTGTAAAATTTTGTATTTTTACACATTTTTAATTGCAAATTAAAATTTACAATTTTAATGTAAATTGTAAATTTTTCTGTAATACCTTTACAGAAGGCATTACAGAACAATAGTAACTCTTTGTTGAAGTATACAAAGATTCCTATTTAATTTTAGTATTTTTATACCTT
This sequence comes from Donacobius atricapilla, assembly GCA_013397315.1. Taxonomy (NCBI): domain Eukaryota; kingdom Metazoa; phylum Chordata; class Aves; order Passeriformes; family Mimidae; genus Donacobius; species Donacobius atricapilla. The sequence continues at coordinate 310,609 of WBMY01016402.1, forward strand.
TTTTTTTGCCAAGGATAGTTCTGTCATTCAAGAATAGCCCTGGGTACCCTTTCTGATTGATGTTTGCTGATAACACAAAGACTGACTCTCACTTTTTTATAAACCATTTTCCTCAAAACCAAACAGTGCCTCAAGACACCCACTGCAGTGAGGGAGGAAGAAGCATTTAGTTTTTTTTGTTTAGGACCATTTTCTCAGACAGAATTCAGACAAATGAATACATCTTTATGCCAATGACCAGGACCAGCACAAGCAGTGTGAAACTGGCTGGCAGCAAGAGGAAAGAATGTATGGAAAATCCTCCTAGCAGTGTGAAAGAGGAGGTTGCACAAGAAATAAAAAGTTAATTTTATTTTGACTATTACTTGCATTGCAATATTCTGCTTCTGTTTAATTATTTAAAGATACCAGCGTTTCAGATGGCCCAGAATGAAGCCAGAGGCTCAGAGCAATGCTGTGTTCTCCCAGTGCATTATGTGCAGGCAGCCAGTTGACATTTATGTTGTTTCAGAGTGATATATCACAAGGAGAGCAAGCAGTTGCTGTTCCTGATGATGTCAAGGTGATGGCACGATGAACGTCTTCATACTATCCCTGGAATCACAAGGCAGGAGGCACCCGCTGTCTGGGCAGCCTCAGGCAAGGGCTACTTTGCATAGTAGTCCCTGTGCTCTTGTAAATCAGAGAGGACATATCTAAAGTCAGATAAAACGGGAGTGGGTCCAAGCTTTTGCAACAGCCCTAGGCTTTCCTGCATGCTGTTTTAAAGGTCTCTTTAATTTGTGTTTATCTCTTTATTCCCCACTGCTGGCTACAGCCAGAGCTCTGGAGGAAGGACAGCTGTTTCCCTGCTAGAAACCAGAAACACATATTGTGCCAAAAACACAGGATTTCTATTTAATGGGAGGTTCCATGATAACTCCAGCCAAGAGGCTCTGACAAGACTTGAATAATCACTGCAGCTTTGGCAATTATTTAAAGTATAACTAGGCACTTCTCTAGCTGTCTAATTCAGAGTAAGTATCAGAGGAATGAGAGGGCTTTTGCACACGACAGGGGGCAGTTCGTGGATTCAGAGAGCAGCCTTCAGTAGGGCCAGCTCAGAGCTGGGAAGGAAGAGGCAGTGGTTGGCCCTGCCCCCTCACCACGGCCTGCCCCGCAGAGTGGCTAAGCTAGCATGAGAAAGCAGATTAGTGACAGATTACTTCCCCTCTTCCCTGTAACTCCTGGGAGCAAGGGTGATGCAAGGAGGATCCCTCTGCTCAGAGGTTTGCCTCCAACTCAGACTGCCAGCTCACTTCCGTCTCAACCTAGCTCATCTCTCACCTGTTCCTCAGAGCACTGCACAAAAGCTACATTCTAGACCTCTTACACCAGAAAAAGAGAAAGGGAGAAAAAAGACACTCTAACTTTGTACAAAAGGACAGCACAGCACTGATGCAAGAGGATAACAGCAATGAGAGATTTATAATTCATCAATTCTTAATTCTTACAAGCGTATAATAACATAAAAGAAAAGTCTAGGCTATTGGTGAATGGGTGGTATCATACAATTGTTTCAGAAACACTGACACTTCTGCACACGTTCAGAAGAAACCCTAAGCTTCTGTAAATGTCAAAAGTTGGAAAAGAGACAAAGTGAACGAGATGTTGTGATCATTAAACAGACCAGAAAGAAAACTGGGTAACTCTAGATCTGGCAGCCTGACTTCGCTTCCAGGTAGAATATTAGCAAAACCTGAGAGGAGCATCTATTTTTACTTGGATAAAGCAGACAAACGTATTGGCTTAAAGCCAAGGGGGATTTGTGAATGAGACAGTGCCAAAGAAATCTGATAGCCTGTTTTAATATGGTATCTGAGTGGGTGTTTTTTTATAAAAAAGACCTGTGCCCTATGGAAACAGTTTAAATAATGCTCGGATAAGAATTCAATAAAGTGACAAGTAAACACCTTACACACATAATGTGTCCTTACAGAAAGTCTTTGTACTTCTTTAAGGGTATCTTTTTGCCCAGGTATTTTCTTCCGAACAAGGCAAAATGGGTTTTGATCAACATAATTCAGAAATTAAATATGAGATAGACATAGTAAAACATCAGACCCTCCTGCTTGACATTTCTCTTTCTCCTCCTCTCCTGTCTCTCTCTTCCTTCCACCCTCATCTTTCAGCCATTCTCTCTTTTTCTCATTTTCTCTATATTTCTCTTTCTTTCTCTCTCTTTCTCTCCTCTATTTGCCCTCTCTCATACACACTTTGCATATAAACTCATGCTTTCGTGCTTCCTTCCATGTTGTTGGAATGCTTACCACAGGCTGCTGAGACAAGCTACATTGGAGGAGCGCACTGAGAAAAACTTTAAAGAAAGAGAAATTCAATATTCAGTGTCCCAAGAGGTGGAATCGATGCTTAATTTACTAATGAATTATACCCATGGATTATTATGTTCACATCAAACTTTTTACTGGGATAAACCATGGTAGTACTGAAGTGACTCAAAACTTCAGAACAGAAATTACTCAGAACAGACTTATTCCACTCCACTATGTATGGGATGGGCTCGTTGGAAAGCATTTCCTGGCAAAATCAGGCAATATGTGTGTGCCCCTACCTGCACAGAGCCTGTATGACCTGCCTGGACAGAGCTACAGCAAGTTTGGTTTCCTTTTCCTGGTGCACAGGTTTTGGATTCACAGTGAGAACCAGACACAGTTCTTCTTGTGTGGGATCAAAGAAATTCTTCTTTCTCTCCATAAGCCATTAAAGCTATGGAATGGCATGGCAATGTCTCTTCTTTTTTTTTTTTTTTTTTATTGGAAGATATTAAAACCACCTTGATTTTTCCTTGCAGTTCTAGGGGAGAATGCTTTAGAAGCTGCATGCCAGGAAAATTCAATAGAAAAGGAATGTTCTGATCTCAGCTGCTGCCAGAGCTCAGCCATGGGCTGGCTGATCTCCCTTTCCCACTCTCCTCAAGCAAAGTGCTATCTGTGTGCTGTGGCACAGCTTCATTCCTCACATAAAGCAAGGCAGCAACCACTGGCAGGTTCCCATTCTCTCTGCTGTGCTCTGCTTTGCTTTCTCCCTCCAGGCAATGCAAAGCCATTGCACCTCCATTTCATCAAGATCCAATAAATTTTATTAAGTCTTCCTGAGCAACTGAGCTTCTCACATACCTACAGTTTCTCTGACACAACTTATTTGCTCCAAATAATTATTCATAGATGGATTCGGATGGATGGGACCACAGGCAAAATTTCAGAACATCAATGTTGTTATAGTTCATGTACTCATGTCTCCATTAGCATGCACAGCAGATACAAAGAGAAAGGTTATGGAAATTCTAGAAAACCCCTTGAAATGTCATCATTGCTTATGAATTTGTATATGGAAATCTAATACATGGAGACTGCCTGATTAGGCATAGTTCTGTGCCTAATTGCTGCCTATCAATGTCTTTGCCCTTTAGGACCTAAGAATGGGGGAAAAAAAAAAAAGAAGAATTGAAGGATAAGGTTCTAAAATTGGCTGTGTCTGGCACAGAGAATTTAATCCCAGCTAGCACTGCAAAATTTTATGCAGTCCCTTCTGTGAGCACCATGTAGAACTGCAGAGAGCTCTGAGAATGCTCCTCCTGGAAGCATGCTCACCCGGGCTGTTTCAAGTGCCAGTTTTACTTCCTTGAGGACAATCCTGTGCAAAATTGGCTTTAATGACTTTCCATGGGAAGGAGTATGTTGACTGGAGCAACTGTTTGCAGGGTAGTTCTCCCTGCCTTCTACTTAATGCTGACCCAGTGTGAGAAGCTGTCACAGCTGAAACATGTGCAATGGTATATGAAGAAAAGGTGGTGCTCCCTGCTCTGGTGTGAACGTACAATTGCCTTCTTTCCTTAGCAGTTTCAGAGCAGAGTTTGCCACTCAGTCAAAACTGAGAGTCACAGTTCAGGCTAGAGGCTGAGGTGAGCACTGAATAATTCACCATGCATGGGGATTTTGCTGCCAAAATTGTGAGTGAAGCCAAAGACACAGTAAGATGTCAAAAACATGAAGACCTTTCCCCTTCTAGAAAATCTTGCAAACACTTGAAAGAATTGTGAACCACGCAGGTATGCTGCATTTTCTCTCTCTGCTAAGGTGTCCTGGTTTTGGAAAGACAGTTGTCTGTCAGAGAAAGCTAGAGCTTCCATTGAAATGGAGAATGTAAACCCCCTTCCCTCCAAATTGTTATCAGTTTGCAATTAAGGGTTTTCAGGAAAAGATTTGGGAATAGGAACAGCAGTTCTTTACTAGGAATATATATATTAAAAAATCTCAACCAAATGTAGTAGTACAAAAATACAAAGCAAGCAAACAAATAAAAAAAAAATCCCAGAAAAACCCTGACAGAGTCAGGGATATGACCTGACAGCCTGTTAGTTAGGGTGTTGGAACCAGTCCAAATAAATCCTCCTGGAGTAACAGATGTGGTTCTGTGGAGTAGATATGGTCCTGAAGAAAGTCCAGTGGTGGCGAGATGGGTCTGGTCTTCCTCTGGGAATTCTAGTACAAAAAGCAGGCTCCGCTGGGATCCAGTGGAAGACTGGCTCCCTGGTGTTTCTACATCTCAGTTTTTTATCTAGGTGGGAACGGTTGGCTCCCCCGGCACTGGGTGGAGCATCTCACAATGGGATGATGTCATTTGTCATGCCATTGGTGAGCCTTAATGGCCCTTTATCAGAGGCTACACCACGGGGTGATGTATGGTGTCATGTCATTGGTGAGCCTTACGGCCCATTACCAAAAGATATCCCCTGAAGGGTGGACGGGTGGTGAAAGAGATAAAGAAATATATCTCCCCAACAGATGGAATAGAATACACATTTTTTGGTTACATAACCCAAGACACAAGGCTCACCTAATAATTTCTGAGCATCAAAATCATTCATTCAGAGCACACAGTCACTTCTGGAGACCAGTGCTGGAAATTAAATTCTCACATTCAAGTAGGATCAGTTAGTTTTCTGAGCTTCAGCCCAGCAATGCCTTCCCAAATGATCAAGGTTTCATCCTCAGATGATTCCCAACTGTGCCCAAGCAGGCAGAGCCCCGCCAGACTTAAGGCAGCCTCCTCCTGCATGTATTGCATGGCTAAGCAGAGCAGGGCCTCAGCATATTGAGAGGACAGAACCTACATTACCCAAATATTCCGTTCCTCCAGCCTCTGATCTGAGAAGTTAATCTCCAAGGTGGCACTTATGTTCATACTGTTATGCCCTTTTACACAGTCCAAATAAAGGTCCCTATCCATATGTAGATGTGTTGTATGAATATTTATACATATCTATCAATGGATGCTCAGAGATAAACAGAAGCGCCACTAAGTTTCTAACGGTTTTCTCAGAATTTTATTTCTGTTTCCTTCAGCTGAACTTAATTCAATTTTAATTAAATAAGCTACAGTAGTCATTTATTTAAACCTTTTCATAAGTTTTGACACCTTTTCCCTTGTACTTACAGGTTTCAATGTTTATCAACTGCTCCTATCCTGCAGTTATTACTTGCAATTATTTATTACTCCTATAAATTATTTGCAATAGCAAATTCTGTAACATAAAATTGCAAAAAATTAGGGTTAGAAGGAATCTCAAAAGATTTTTTTCATGCAAGATTTTTTTCATCCTAAGGCAAAATCAGTTACCATTGCAAGATTCCTGGGGTTTTTTTTGTAACCTGACCACACACCTTCAGGGCTGAAGGATATGTATCTTCCCTAGAGACATTGCTTCACTTCCCTAGCACTCACTGAATTTTTCCTAACTGAATTGAATCCTGCTTGCTAATTTACCTGGTACCATAGTGGCAAACGCTGACTTTTAGGAGTCAGAATAAATGTTTTCAGGGAAACTTATAGGGAAACTATGGAAGAAAGTAATGTACTCTTTACCTTAGCATTTGAGACATTATTTTTATATAATTTCTCTAGCTGGAGAAAAAGTCTGAAACATTAATGAGGATTGCTTTTTCTGAAGTTTATGTTATCCCTGGTGACATTTAATGATGGGGTTGCAACAATCTCAGTTAGTCACACAAAGAAATTAAAAAGAAATTCATGCAATTTTAAAAATTTCTTTACAAACCATCATCTGTTTTATTCCTGTAGGATTTTCAGTAGTCATTGTTATTACAGATGAGACCTTGATACTCCTAATAACACCAAATGTTATTTTGGGCATCCATTCACATAATACTTCTGCAAGAAAGAGCTATGCCAGATTACCAGTGGGATGTGATTTGATACGAGCAACTTATCAAGAACTGACATCAGTGTTTCTATTTTCATTGCCGAAAAATTTCTATACAAAGCTATAAAACATTCATGTCTAGCAAGATGAACCAGATGAGGTATGTCTTACACACAGGTTTGTGGTGCAGTTACTGGAAAAGGGAAAAGCTGATCTAGTAGCATTGCTAGCACAATGAGCATGGAGCTGTCCCGGATCAAAGTCACACTAAAACTTTCCCTAGGTCCATCCAATGTCAGACAGGAGCCCATCCCATTGAAGGCTGGTAGACAGTGAGGCTAGAAGCATTTGGAAGGACTGCAGAGAAAGAGCATTCGCAAATACTGGCTGATAGGAACATGGGACTAGAAAGGGCCAAAATATGGGAGATGACCAGAACGGAGGGAAAAGAATGGAGGGAAAGGTGTTAGGAATTATGTTAACAGTAAGAGCTGAGCACACACTAGTCTAAGGTTCCTTACAGAAATGCCATATACATGAGCTCATGGACACAGTTAGAACACTGCCACAATTGCTTTATACCAAAAGAGGAGTCTTTCCTTCCCATTGCTATTTGTGTTCCCAAATCTCTGAAACAAAGCTTCAGAAAAATTAAGGAGCATGGTTTACATCCTTTCTGTGTTTCCTACTGAAAATACAATAAACCCAAGGTCCTTGGACAAAGGCTTCTAATGGAGCCCTCAGATCCCTACAAGCAGAATTTGTCAATTAGCTGACATCTCACATTTTTCCTAAAGAGGCCAGCAGAGCAAATTCTTCTGTTCATGTGAGTAAACCCATCTTTTTAAAGCTAAATTTTAAATGGCATACAAAGAACACGAAATGAATATAAATAGCTCTACTGCAATATAATTTGTGCCCTTTATTTGCAGCCGCAACTCATTCTGGTGATCAAAAGGTCATTAACCTTAGAAAAATGAAGCTTTACCAAAAGGATTTAAAGGGATTTAGTGCTGAATTTTACAGACCTTGCCAAAGTGTAATCTGAAGTCTTACATTTTTGTTCCCATCTTCAAGCATGCCAAAGCTTGAATCATAAAGCTAGCATTCAGCATCTTGGCTCTGGGTCAAGACCAACTGAAGTCACATGCAGAGTAAAGTGCTGAAGGTGACATTGCTTCTACCTGGTTCAGACAAAAGAAGTGCTGATCTCTGCAGCAACCTGTGAAGGACTTAAGCTCCTAAGTTTGTGACAAAGACTCTGGTTCCAGTTTTTTCACATCTAAATACTCTGTTTAGTATCCAGAGTAAGGCAGTGTCAGAAATGACCGGATATAAATTCATCACTGACCTGGGACATACAGTGCTGAGCTTTTTGATCATATGATTGACAACTGGCAAGAGCCTGCATTGTTTCTCTGTTACCTAGTGAGTATATTTGCAAGGTATTAGAAGCATGACATGTGTTGGTACTGGGCAAGAGAGAAAAAGGCTGAAAACCAAACAGGAATAAATTCTCCTATCCAAGAGTGCTTCCTGACAACATTAAGCTGAAGAAACAATCAAATGCAAACATCAATTTTTAATAACCCTCATTCTCATGGAGTTGGGTCTGAGAAGACTTCCTAATATGCTTGTCTCTAAACGGAACAGACAATCTACAGTGTCTTTGGAATTTGGAACATTGATTTTGTGACTCCTAGGCTAGAGGAGTCATAAAAGATAATGAATTAATTGTGAGTATTCAGATAATGATCAAAGCAGTATATGAAGCCTTTGTGTGCCTCTTTTTGAAATGCTCTAATTAAACGATTGTGACTCCTCTGGGAGGAGTGAGTCACTTCCTGCAATGCTGCAGCTACCAAATAGCACCAAAGAAGTGATGTCCCTGCAAGGCAGGATATCCTCACCGTCAAACACTGCCAGCCTTTTCTGCATCTTTTCCCAGATCCTGCCCAACACAGGTAAATCATACAAAAATTTAAAAATAAACTTAAAGGTCAACATGATATGAAAATTATTTTCATGAGATACAGTTCACCTATCTGGGGAACCACTAACACAAACAATTGAACAGCAACAAATACATATCACATTAAAGGGGTAGAAAGGGTTCAAATAGCCCATGCCTTTCTCTCTGTCTGTTTCAATCTTTACAGAAAATCTTAATATTTACGATTTTGGTGAACAACAATCACACATAAACTTTGATGTGCATGCATATGTACTATCTTAACATAAATGATGCAAATATATAAAAACTTTAAATGCTTCACTTTGAGTTTGGCACATATGTATGCCCTAACTGTTTGAAAATCCACATGAAATAAATGTCATGTTTGGTTGTGTAATCACATAAATTGCATATTTCTTGAGTTCCTGATCAGCTGGACTGCATTTTAGCCAGTGGGTCTCCTCTGTACAAGCCTGTGCCTAGAAGGACTTACATGCATTTTCCACCATACAAAATTAAGACTTACAGATGGAAATCCCTGCAGGACTGAAGCTTAATCTACCTTCCCAGGAAGTACTACTGCATTCCAGGCCTCTGAATATCTTTTAACAGCTGCCGTTGAAAAATTAACTATGACATAGTAGGATGAAGGCACATGTTCATGTCCAGTCCCAGTGCACATGTTCATGTCCAGTCCCAGAGGGCTCCTCTGCTTCCAAAAGGTTCTGGCTCAAGTCTCAGGCTGATGAGTCATTTACCTAACCCACACCCAACATCTGTATCTGGAAGCACAAAAAACATAAGAGTGTCAGAGCTTTGCCACTAGAAAGTAAGAAATTCACCTTCCTCATGGTAGGTTAGTTGTCCTTCCTTACAGTCTTGTTAAAAGATCATTATTATAAGAGCTTAAGGTAATTTAAAACACTTTTGAAGGTGTCATTTTTTCAGGTGAACTGGTTGTTATTTTTTTCGTGCAATTAAAATGAATGGAGAGCTTTATGGCAGGTGGCAACACCTTTCACACCTTATGCTGGAGGGTCAGGTTTCATGGATATTTGACTTCAGCCAAGTAGAGGGTGGCAAAAGTCTAAATCTTAGCAAAGGGGAAGATTAATGTGGGCACCCTGGAACACCTGCTGCTGAAGCCATTAATGCTTGGGACAGTCTTCTGCCTACTCTGAAGATGGTGTGAACTGTCCTCTTGCCCTTTGCAGGAGGAGAATCAGGCCCTTACTGAACAAGATTAATAGGAGCAAGTCTGCCATTGATTGTGTGCTGCTGTTCTCACGATGCCAGAGGGCACGTCCAGAGCTGAATTACAGCTACCCAGGGACTCCAAAATATGAGAAGAAATCAAACTGACAGATACACACTGAAAATTAGAGCGTGCTGTATCTGAGAGAAATCAAAACAGAAATCAGAAAGATTTATGTTCAGTTACTTGCAGCCTGCAACAGTCCAAATCCTGCAGAGCTGTTTCATTAAAACATTTCTTTGCTTAGTCCAGATAAAGAATTCTGGCCACTTTGACCACTGGCAGCTCATGTAATGCTTATTCCAGAGAAATGATTTCTCAGACAACCTCAAGGAATAAGAACTCACCCAAGGAGAAACATACTGGTGTAACAGTATTTAAACAGGGGTTTAAATTTAAAGTTTGGCAAATAGTTCAGCTCTGTAGACCAGTGCAATGTAAGAAGTGACCTTTTTGCACAGAGATCAGAGAGGGAATTAAATTATTCCCTTATGCCAAACAAAACTCTGAAGAATCAATTCCTTCATCCCTCTCTGCAAGCCAATAACCACTTGTAGTGGATGAGACCGCCTCATTATGAAGCATGTTGATGCTTGTACAGAAAATGGAATTCTCTTCACTATACCTGCATCTCTTCAAATGTGCTGCTTTTCCAGCAATCTCAGCTCTTCCAGCCGTTGGTTCCTTTTTTAAGAGTATTAGCCTCAACATTGCTGGGTACAGACTGGAAACATAAAATTTAAAAGTTTGAAATCTAGAAGGGAAACCACCTAATTCTACTACTACTACTACTACTATTACTACTATTATTATTATTATTTCTCATTGTTTTTAAGCCATCTCCTGTGTTTTCTAGATCTCAGGATGACTAGAGAGGTTAGCCAGATCTGTAAAGATTTGTGTCTTCCAATTGTGATTGAATTTTTCTGTTCTAATGAGGCAGAAAAGTCAACATAGATCCTCAGACTACTACACACTGCTAGTACTCTAAATAGATTTGCTGAGTTTTCATTTCCTCTGAAAGAAAATCTTGCATGGCTTCACCATCACTCTGCTCGGAGATCCTACCGTAATGATTAGCTACATTCCACTTTGAACTGTTATTAATATTCCCCATATGTAATTAAAGCCTCTAATTCTACACAGAGATATCCTGACAAACAAGCAGCTGTCTGTCTTTTTTATTTCATTGTGGTTCTTGAACTCTTGGCTCAGGTTATGTGTTTTTGGAATGTCAAATAAGGAATTTACTTTTCCGTCCATCAGTTTACACTCTGTGTGCAGTTTGATGGCATCTTGCTAATACAGCCTGGTTGCACTGTAATTCACCTAATAATCCATTGTATCAACACTGACTGTTGAATGTGTGACTTCCTAACAAGGTGGCTGGTGCCTCTTAGGTGCTGGGTTGCCTTGGGAGAGTTGTATTTTAAAATGTATGCCCAGCATCAAAACTGCCTGGCCTGAGGTTCCCAACTGTCATAATTAGATATAATTTCCTTCACTGGAAAAAAGCAAAAGAAATGCTCTGCTCAGGCAAAAAGGTGTCAATAGGAGATGAGGAAATTGCCTCAAGTTGTTCCAGAGAATGTTTAGAGTGGATATTAGGAAATATTTATTTACTGCCACGGTTGCCAAGCACTGGACAGGCTGCCTGGGGAATTGGTTGAGCCACCATCTCTGGAGGTATTTAAAAGCCGTTTGGATGTGGTGCTTAGGGACAAGGTTTTGTGGTGGATGTGGCAGTGCTGGGTTGGACTCAATGATCTAGAAGTTATTTTCCAACAACTCTACAGTTCTATGATTGCACATTTCAAATCCCACATAAACTGTGGAGTTACACAAAAACTGTGCTGCTTCCAGGTCTGCTGCATGAGTCAGTGGAGCACTGCTCACTTCTCTTTTGGACACTTTCAATGCATATCTGTTAATTATTTTACTTATTTCTTTTGATGCCTCAGAAACAGCAGGAAAGTGGATCAGCACATGGCAGGCCTGACTGTTGGCTGCAGGACAAGCTCTGCATGCTGGAATTCTCCTCACCTGCCATTGATCCATGCACATCTGACCATGCCTCATGGATGCCCTGCTCCATCTGCACATATCATGGTTGATATCAGAGTTTTTACAGAGCCCTTTGATATCTACCAGTGAAGGTGAAGGTGATGCAAGAAAAGACAGGACAATATCGTAAGATAGTCACTGTGGTGCTGGTTGATGCACATTTATAAACCAAGGATGAGTTCACAGGTTCTGCTGCCAGTTTTTGGTCCAAATTATGCCACATGAGATTCACAGCAAGTCAGCAGGTAAGACAGTTGGGTGAAATAAGACCTAAAATCCATGGTAGATCTCAGCAGAGGTCCTCTCACAGGTGGAAGTGAAGAGAAGTGAAGCGTCACTTTTAGGAAGCCTGCTGGTAACTCACAGGGAGCTTTGCTGGACCGAAGAAACCCGAGAAAACGATGCCTCTCGGCAAACGCCCTCTGCTGTCACTATCAACAGGGGATTTTTCTGCACGGTACACTCGCTATTCAGTTTGCCAGGTCTTCTGTAATGGATGTGAGACCTAAACCACAATGTTTATGGAATAGTACAGGAAATACCTTAGTCTGAAATGCAGAATGAAAGGAAAATGGAAGATCATTGCTCAAAAAAATACCTAAAATTCAAATTTTGTTTTCTCATCCCAGGCTCTGTCTAATTTTTCAATCAAATCTATTCATGCAGACAGCAGCAGGCACACACAGTCTCATTGCCCTCAGCTTAGTCATTGATGTAGGAATCTGCTTTTGCAGTTTTGAGACAATGTGGGCTTTTGCCTTGACCTTCTCCATAAAAGAAAGTTTGGAAACTAGGAAAATTGCCATTAGTGGAACATAACCAGAAACAATCCTGAACAACCAGCTTCAGCTTCAATGTTACCTTGATACATCAGTGAGTGTCTGCAGTCAGTCACCTATTAGGCAATTAATCTGGTTGTTAGGATGCTACCAAGAATGAAGGGGCAGCTCTCACTAACCAAAAAAGAAAAAAAAGAGAAAAAAAAAAAAGAAAAGAAACCCCCAATAATACATAGTTTTCTTTACATGTGGCACTTAGGATGCTTCAACAATCCATGGGGCAGTTTCTTGGGAAAAAATAAGCTAACTGCTCTTTGCAGTATTTTCCATTCTTTTTACACTTGCTAAGCAATGCACTAATGGTAAACTCACACATGCAGGGTCCATGATGTGATAGATCTCAGCTTGTAAGTAGTGTGGATTGGTAACCCAATGTTGTCCATGAGACACCCTCCATCTGCACATGGGATGGCAGGGCAGTCTGACCTATCTGCCACCAGAATGCACATCTGGTGTCTGACAAGGTGGAGGCAGCTGGTTAATGGGTGCTCAAAGTTCTACCAAAGTGAAAAACTTTCACTGGAGTAAAATTCAAGCCACACTAAATTAAATCTGAGAAGCTAAGAATCTTGCCTGCTTTTGGTTACTGAACAGCACACACATATATAAGTACTGCATAGGCCAGGCAAGATGGGGCTGATAAAATGTGTTGCTGAAGTGCTCTAGTTCTGCCTCCTTCACCGAGTCTGTAAGGCCCTTGGTGTAATTTCTGCTTGCAGGAATCCTGAAGCATAAATCAGAAAGATCAGTTTTATATCTTCCTCATGCATCACCCTCAGCCATATTGGCTGAGCCAGATTTATTTTGTAGAAGATACTGAGCTTCAGATGTAAAACTGACCACTGTCCAGGGTAGTCAGCACAGAGACAGATCTGCTGGCGTTATATATCTGCTTTAGTTCGTGGGTTTCATGTCACCATTGTGTCACAACACTTTCTGTATCTGCTGCAGCTGGAACGGGACAGGTTGTGATTTCCAAAGGCAGTGTAGCTTCTGCCACATCTGTAGTAGTGCTGTGCACGATGGTGGGCAAGGAAACAAAACTAAAGGGACATTGGGAGAAAAAATGAGCTGGAGGCCTGCAGGTGTCACAGCCTCGGTGTGAAAAGCTGTCCACTGGTGCCATCTTGTGGGTCCAGGCCACCACCCATTCCAAAGACGCAGCACTCACCCCACCGACGTCCAAGCCCCCTGACTTAAAGTCTGGGTCTCTTTTTTGTGCTATTTAATGTGCTTCATATTTCTAAGAGCAAACATCTTCCATCTTACCAAAGTACCAACACTAAATCTTGACTTTTGCTTAAACAGAGTGCGTTGCATTGTGTCTACTATATAAAATTACAGCCCTGTACAAGTAAACAGGAGTCAGAGCAAAGGGCAGCTATCAAAGCCAACGAGTTTCATCAAACATACCAAGATATTTATACCTCTACACAGAAATTATTTTTGTCTTTATTAATATCCAGGCCTACACACTGCAAAAGGCAGAACTTGGAGCCGAACACAATTGAATGGAAATATTTCAGCACAAAAGACAACTCATATGAAGATACAAGTTGATCAGGTAACAGAAGTATGAGAAAAAGTAGATTTATAGGTATTATCCTGACGCAAGAGGCCACTACTCTCTTTTTGCCTAAATTTAGCTCTTCTTCACTAGGAAGGTAGTGTAAAATTACTGAGCTTTTCAGCTATATTCCCATTTAGAAAAAGAGCTGGAGAAGTGAAATTTTATTTATAAAGTTATAACTCCTAAAATAAATGGCAAAGCTATGTTTTTTATGTCAGTACAGGACTGCTGGATAAAAGTGGAGCTCCTCATATTAATGGGGGAAGAACTGTACAAAACTTAATGAAAAATTAATCAAAAGCACAGTCCTTTACTAACTCTCTCATGGTCCCAATGAAACCATTGCAAACAGTAAAATGTGCATCTGGCAATCCTACTACCACGTCAGGATTTGTGCTAAGATATGTTAATTTAAGTGATTAAGGCTTAACAACTTGGTCAACAGGTGCACTCCCATGTGGACTCTTATAATTCAGCCAGGCATTCACTCAGAAAATGTCCTTTTATAAAGAACATTGGTGGAAAAACTAGACAGCAGCTTCATGCAGTTGGCAAATTTCTCTCCTTTCTAGTTTAGGGAAGCAGCAACCATGGTACAACATCACCTAAATTCTGACTGGAGATATGCATAAAACTTCCAGTGAATGTTGTCACAATGGGATCTTTGATGTCTGCTAACAGACAGAAAAGCCTTGGTCCTATTCTTGATATACCAGCTTGAAACTACAGTAATTCCTTTGATTAGCATAATGGAGAATAGAATGTATTCTACAGCTGCTGGATTTCCTCAATAGGCAATGACTATATATCACTAACTTCAAAAGAAACAAAACAAGGCCAATATAATTTTTTAAACATTCCTCTTTATGTGTTCATATGATACCTTAAAGGAAAAGCTATGTCGAGAAAAGAGTTTCTGTGCTGGAAAGTATTGCTGGATAACAAAGGCCTGTTTATGTGACAGGTAAGTCTAGCTGTTAGCATGCTGTAATGGACAACCATTGTTGTACATGTAATTATTGTAACTGGTCCAGTCATCTGCACACTGATATTCTTGATTAGACTGAATGTAGGGATGATAAATTGTTTCTTTTCCCAAGAAATAAGATGGAGCAAGTCTCTTCAAAACAACAGCACTGAACTGGTATGTCAGCTTCCTACGGATCTTAATGATTTCACCTGTTCTTCCATAATTCCTCAGTGCTCTGGCCATTTTCTGATAGGTCATGATCTTGCGGTTTCCCTTTCTTTCTCCCCACAGTTCTGCAAGTTTCTCCTTGTTTTTGGAGACAAATTGGAAGACACCATTTGGCTTATCCACCCATTGGATGCAGTTTGCCATAGCAGGATCATATAGAGATTCATGGAGGTATTCAAATAGCCGAAGCTTTTTTCTACCTATAAAGAAATAAATCACAAAAGGTCAGAACAGAACTCATGCTTGTTTTAAAAGATGAGCAGTTGTCTTTTTCCTGGAAAGAGTCTTATAGGGAAAAGCATAGCTGCACCTAGTCCCAAATTAAGAGATCAGTATAAACTGTTTGGTGGAAGACCAGCAATAGCAAATGGGATCACGAAGATATGAGCAACACAGGATCATGGGATGGTCTGAGTGGGAAGGGACCCAGAGGATCATCAAATCCAACTCTTAAGTGAACGGCTAATACAGGGATCAAATCCACAACCTTGACATTATCAGCGCCACACTCTAGTTCTGAAGGGTGTGCAGATCTGTGGTGACAGAAAGGGATGTGGTCATTAGAGTTTCAAGACCAGGTTATGTGGTGATCATGACAAATATCTGGTGACTTCACTGTGTGGTAGGTCGCAGAAGCATCAGTCTTCAGACACATGCTGTGCAGATGCACACTCAAGGAACCCACAGTAGGAAATTACATCCTCAGATAGGGCAGGAAAGAGGTTCTGGAGAGCCAATCTGAATGTTTTTGAACAAATGGTTTCCCTGTTTATTCAAGACTCAGAGATTTTGAGACCGTTCTGTTTTGTCAGATTTGTTTCAGGAATGTTTTGGGGATGCAAGGTAGTCTCTGATATAAGAAAGGGCAAGTGGGTGAGCAGAAAAGGCAAGTTAGTTTTCAAACAGAAACCTCATGTAGTCAAAAAGGAGCTAGACCTCCTGGCACCCTGTGATACTTAAAAAAAATCTGCAGAAGTGTCAGCTTGCATTCCCATGCAGAATAAGGCAAGCTTAATACTGAAATATTTGCCAGTTAACTAAGTGCTTCTCTCCACAGGCTCAGTCCTCAAACTTCAGTTTCCTAGTTAGGCTTGTTTAGTTTCTCTTAGATCTTGTGGATTCTCCTCTATAAAGTATTTCTAGTTCCTTTCCCAAAGGCAAGTGGGGATCAAGAAGCTACTGTAAGGAAGAAGAATTTACGATTATCAGACAAAGAGGAACATTTTGCAGAAGAGAGAATCTATGCAGAAGAACATCTTCCACTTTAACCAAAGTGGAAATAAGCAGCTGCACCTAAAGTTCATAAAGTCTTGTCTTGTGTGGCTATTTTAAACTAACAGCAGGGGAAAAGTCACAGTTGCTACAGAACACTGAGGTCACACCAAGCCATCTGTCAGGGATGACAGTAACTCTGTATCTGGTGATAAGGAAAGAGGGCAGAAGTAACAGTTGGACTGGGAAGAAGAAGAGGCTGAAATCAGAGGTACTTTCCAAAAAATTAATAAAGTTTCATTATCTAAATAAAAATCGGCCTGTGACTGGAAGTACATATTCTACTAGAAATACATATAGATTACTAAGAAGCTTAAAAGGAAACCTGTGAAGGACACTGCCTTGGCACAGTAGGCGCTTCTTAGTAGGTGACCTCCTTAGGTCCCCTCCAACCTGAATTATTCTACAAACCAATGGTAGAATAAACAAGACCAGGGGAAATTCCATGGACTACTGTGGACTAAATTTCTGCTGGAAAAGGATAGTGTAGCCATGTCTGCAGCAGCACCGGACATAGTGCTGTTTGGCCTCTTAGTTCAGTGGTCATTTCTGCCCAAGTTTTTATTTCTGGACAGATCACCTTTAGCTGATTTCTTGGTTGGAGAGGGCTTATTTGCACTTACATGTTTATGCAGCTGTGTTTCCAGGGCCCAGCTGGTGTCCCCAAAGTGCTACACACTAGTTTGAGATGGGGTCAGTTAACAGATCTCGGTACTGTATCTCATTGCGTAAGTCAGAGATGTTAATTTTCAGCCCCTAAACCTCAATTTAAGCCAACAGCTGAGTGTCTTCAGGTTTCTTACATAGTGATTGGAGACAAGCAGGTTCCTTCAGAAGGTGTTTCAGAGCATCTGCATTAGATTTCAGTGCTGAATTGTCCTGAAGCCACCTAATTGTCTCAGGGAAAATGCATCTAATTCAATTCTGAAGAACTTCTCTTGAGTGCCTCCACTCCACTGAGCATTAGTTCAGATCATGGAATGATTTTGTTGTGAATGAACTGTTTCCTCCTCTTCAGTGGAAACCTATCTCAAAATATGCTTTCCAAAAGCATATCTAAGTCAATGTAACCTTCAGAACTTGTGAACAGCCTAAAGATTGCCCTAAATAAAATTTCGTGAAACACTTTAAACACAGGATTTGGGCCCTCAGTGCTTACGGTTTCATCTACAGTTCTATTCCTAAAAAGCCACACTACTTGCTAGTGTACAGGAAATCTCTTATGTCTCAAAAAGAAACTAGAAGGACTAAATTAATTTAGTATAGCGGAAATAGACCCCCAAATCACAGTTTCTGGCAGGAATATCACTATGGACACAAATAAACCTGTAAGAGGACACAAAATAACCTTATAAGAATACTTAGTCACTCTGCAAATATGTGCAGGCTGTCTTCTGGAAAAAAAAGACTGATGACAGTGTAAAAGAAATAGGAAATAGGAAATGAAGTTTAAGAGAGCAGTAATAACTGAAGCTCAAATCAGATACTGACATGTAAAATTCCCCAGTGCAACAGTGGATAAGACTTGGAAAAGCAATATTTCTGGATTTGAAAGGTTTCCATTTGCAATGGTGAATTTCAGATATCTGAAGTAGAAAACTGAGAAAGAGGGGCTACTCTTCCCACCATCCCCAAGAGTCTGTGGTGGTAGGAGTAGGAGTAGGAGTAGTAGTAGTAGTAGTAGTAGTAGTAGTAGTAGTGGTAGTAGTAGTGGTAGTAGTAGTAGTAGTAGTACTAGCAGCAGCAGCAGCAGCAGCTATTAAGCAACAGAGATCACAGTGCTAAGCATCAATGGGCAGAGATAGCACCAAAAACTGACACCATGTGGTTAAAGCTGAGAAAAAGGGAATTAAAAAAAGCAGGTAAATCAGGAAACTACTCAAAAAGGCCTCATGGTCAAAAGTAGGTAGAACAGCTCACAGCTGAAGCTGTGGAAATCTCATCCAGCAGTCATAGAAAGGATGCTGAGTCCCTCCCCACCAAAAACCCAAATAATGAATGCAATAAAACAATGAAGTACTGCAATGACAATGCCACATGACCAACCCTTCGCAAAATAGATATCAATTCAAGTAAAGTCAACCAGAAGGAGCAGAAAAACAGCCATAAAAATGCACACTGAAAGTGACAAATGCTGAAAGGTGATTTGAAAAGTAAACTAAGAAAGGTAAAAAATTGGGTATGCAAAAGTATTCATGTATGTAATAAACCTTCAAGAAAATCACTGTTTGTCGCACCACAGGAAATAAAATAAGTTGTGTAAGGGATAAAGATGTTATTGATAGCTAGATTTACTTCTCTGCATCAGACTTCATCCTAAGTGATTTGACGTGAAACATATCTCTGATTTGGTTTTCCATGTACTAAACAAGGATGGAATAATTTAATAATAGATTTATCAATCTTATAAGACTTAGCAGATGGAAACTGAACTCTAGCAATCGATCCTAGTCACTAGTAAATGTTCACATCTTTTTTTTCTGTTGAAAGTTAAAAAAAAAAAAAAAAGAAAAGGAGAAAGCATGATTTGCCAAGAGTTTTTTTAAAGTAACATAAATTACACATCAAGATATGATCATTTTACAGACCTTTCCCTGTTTTTAGCGGGCCAGCAGCAGCACGCATCTCTTGACTTTCCGGAGTATTCTGCAGTGTATTGTAGACAGTCTCGTCTGCATAAAAATCTGCTGCACAGTTCTTCAAGAATTAAGACAATAAAAGAGTTACTAATAGAGTACATTCTCTGAATAAAAAGAAACTTGTGGTAATTAGTTGCCCGAATGCAACTTTTCATCACCTCACCCATGGAAGACTTTTCTCAGCCACAAAGGCACTCAGTGTAGTGTACCAGTAACAAACAGCACTAATTCATGTCCAGGGGTAAGAGCTGCCTACCAGAGGAGAAGCTGAGAGGGAAAACAGCGTGACTGCCTCACTCTGGACCTTCAACTCTTCTGCTGGAACCAGGGCAGGAGCAGCTTTCAGGGTTAGGAAAAAACAAGGACTGCCTAGACAGTAGCCGCTACAGACTCTGTAGTTCCCATGTTGCCTTGTTGTTAATCTGCTGGTTGAAAATGGGCTTTTGTGGAATCCTGTTTTCCTGAAATTATCTCCCCTGCAATATTCATTTTCCATCACTCCTGGAGACCACACTCCCAGTGCTTTTAAGAATGCATATGGACTCTAATGGTTGAAGCTGTGTTCAGATAATGCTGGTCCTTCCAGAACTTTTAGAACAGACTGCTGTTGGAGAAATCGAAGTCATGGTTCTTTTTCACAGTGGCAGAAGCTATATCAGGGTTGGAAGTTATTCTCTATCTGTTCCCAGGTAAAAAAAAGAAGCCTTTTTTCCTATAACTAATTCCTTATTAGGTTTGCTTGTTAGTTGTCATGTTATGTGATTAACCACAGAAAAGCATCAGAAGCAAACTGCTGACTCTTAAAAAGATATTATTAATCACATTTTGCAAATATTTCCCAAGGCAGTTTCATCTGAATCATGCCTGGCCAGACCAAATTTCTGTTAGTGTTAGCATAATGATTTGTATCAGAAATCCCAAATGAGCAATCAGTTTTCCAGTTATGTCTGACTGTTATTAGAAATGAGTTCACTCACAATCACGTTTCTCCAGCTATAACCTTGCTCCTCCACAGATGGTACTGCACAGTAACTGGGACTTGCTCGGAGGTGGTGGTGATGGTTAATCACAGTCAGACAGTTTTTATAACCTGGGAATTAGGAGGAGGGAGCAAAAAACAAGTGAGTAAAAAAGAGAGAAGAAGAAAAAAAGAAAACCACAACAGCAAATAATTTGACATGGTGCTGGGCCTGTCAAGAAGCATTTATCCTGTGGCTGCCTTCTAGATAATAAAGTGTCCAGAGCCAAGATGTTCCACATCAGCAGGTTACCCAGCAAAATCTGTACTACTGCTGCTGATCACACCCTTGGGCTGGTTGTGTTAGCCCTCACAATGAAAAGCATTTTTTTAAAGATAAAATGTAAGATAGTATAATAAAATTGTTTGGTTACTGGATAACAGAGGGCCATACAGACATAGTGAATTGGATAAATATAACTCAAATAATACACCTAGAAAGGAAAGGGGACTGTCAGGCAGTTCTGCAGGTCATTAGTACAATGCAAGTCAGAGTCTCCAGTGGTGAACGAAGTAAAGAAGCATCAGAACGTCTGCAGTGCCTGAAGGAATGACACAGGAGGAACCCAAGAATTTGTGATGCTTAAAAGAAGTGGAGGAGGATACCAGACTAAAGACATTTGAAAAAATGACCCACTGCAGGTGGTCAGAAGAAGATATTGAAGGGTACATCTATTGCAAGTGGAAACGTGGGTGCAGTTGGAGACAGACTAAACACTGCATTGCAAGGGTTTATTAACTCCATCAGCCCTAAGAACATATATAGAGAAGAAGATTGCAAGTAATAATATATAGTGAATCCTCCAGCATGTGTAAATTACCAGTGCGGTGGAGACATAAGTTAACAACAGCTGAAGATACAGCCCTACTAGTCTTATTTACGTTTCATTTTATAATAGATAACATGTAAATAAACTTTCTCATATAAAAGGCATTTCACACAAAAGACAGTGGGTATTTTGTTCTGGGCTTAGAGGGTTTGTAATGTAGCCTATTTTCCTTTCCTTCTATTTCTGCTTACAGTGTAAAAACACCAAAGACAAATTTAAAATTTTATAGTAATTTAATTACCAAAGCCTTGCCAGAACTGGAACAATTTACAGCTTTTTCACATTTTAGGTTTTATAAAGTATACAACTCTTAAAGAGAAGAAAAAAAAATTAATTATCTAGACTCAAAACATCATTCCTGCATAAAAATATTTAAGATTTATATATTAGTGTGCAAAAAAATTAAATGAGGAAATTAATTTCACTCGCTGGTCTTTTTTGCCTTTTTCTTTGCATTGGGATTCATGGCATAGCAGAAGGGCATTTTGAAGTTAAAATATTGAAATTGGAAAAAGCCTGTTGCACAATGGTCATATATCCTCTGCTTATGGGAAAAGTGAGCTCAATGCACCTGAGCTGGTGCTGGGGTGAGGGTAAAAAAGGCCAGTCCAACAGCTTCCCTGTGCTGTGACCTGGAAGATACTCACCACACTGGGCAGTACTCATGGAGGGGTGGAAATCCTCCAAACAATTTTTCCTCCCTTTCATCCTCACAAAACACCCCATTAATCCACTTCTGGGGAATTACTCCCCCACCTGTATGTTTCAAGAGGTGCTTCCCTGTAAAAATAGGAGCTGGGAACTGAAGCAGAATAAGGGTGTTTCTTACCTGGTGGACACTGCATTTCTCTGTCAGAGTGTTGCTGCAGCACTTCTAGAGCATCTTCAAATGCCTGGCCCAGCATGTCGTGATCAGGAAAGCTCTGCAAGAACATTTTTCTGTCAGGACCCAGAAAAGATCAGGCTGGTTCTTTCAACATTGTCAATCAGTCCATCCTAATAAAAAGTGGTGGTATAGAATACACATTCTCCTGGAATAGATCTTTGGCAGGCACCAAGGCATCACCATAATATTTTACTGTTATGAGAAAGTTCTCACTCCTTCAAGGTCAGTGAGACAATTCACAGGGGCAACACAACTCACTCAGTCAAATGTTTCAAGGTTTGTTTCCTTAATTTGCAAAAGAAGTTTACATAAAGGGTGTTACTGGTGGTGGAAAGTTTTATAGTCTGTAATACAGAGATGTATCGCTTGTGTAACACTGTTTATGAAGCCAGTGTTATCTTTCAATGACATCGACAGGACAAAAATGATTACACATAATTTCAGAAGCAGTTAAGAAGAGAAAATGCTACACTATGCCACTACAGGAAAACAAGTGTGGATTGTCAGAAAACTGTTTATTAATTTTAGAACACCTTGTTGTAAAAAGCTAAAGATACCCTCAAATTTGAGTTTGACTGAGTCTTCTGCAGCATATTTGAATCACTCAATAATGAAAGAGAATATAGGTGTTGTAAACTTACCATTATTTAGATTTCAAGACTTGAATCCTGTTTAAAAGAACCAATATTTTAAAAATTGTATGTTTCAAAACAAATAATAATTCCCTGAGCATAAATGAAAATACCTAAATTAAACAACTCAGTATTGTTTCCAGTTACAAAGTAAAATATTTTTAAAAGCACAGATAAACCGGATTTATCATTAGAAGCTGATATTTAAATTAGAAAAATATTTGTGACACAGTCTTTTTTAAAATTCAAATTATTTTTTGTTAATAAGTTTACAGTTTATTAGTACTGCAACTTTTAGATTATTATCCACACCATTGCAAATACATTTTAAAAGACATTATGAAGTCTTATTGTTGAAATTGAGTCTTAGTCAACATAACTTCTAATTTTCCCGAGAAAATACCAACCTACATTAAATGCAAGTGTTTATGTCCCTTTAGTTCACAGCCAGTTGAAAAAAGCTTAGAGTTTTTTCTAATATAGATTAGTATATGACTGTATATGAGCATAAATAAATACTCAGACTGATTGTGAATTCCAGAGGCAAATTTGATTGTTTAATAAACAGTGTAAATAGACACATTTTCAGCCAGTTTAACATGAACAATATTATTCAGAAACATATCCTTAGTAACTCCTTTTTAATTTATATTTTTTAAAGAATACCATAATCTGGGTTTTTTTGCCTTGCAGATTTTTCCGCCATTAACATTCACATTATTATTTCAAAACTGTAAATATAATAATCAATATATCAGCATTTTACTCATTAAATACTTGATTATTGTGTGCAATGCTTCAAAATACAAAGGAGAGACAGGATACCTAAATATTACTGAGGAAGAATTTTATCCAACATTAACCATGAATGTTCTAAGCTGGGAATTTAGCCTCAGGTAAGGATGTTAAAGGGCACGGTCAAAATCTGCAGAAGTGTTTTTAAATTTTGACAACCAGGCATATATAGTATCCTAGTGACTCAGTAGATTGACCT
Organism: Donacobius atricapilla; assembly: GCA_013397315.1. Taxonomy (NCBI): domain Eukaryota; kingdom Metazoa; phylum Chordata; class Aves; order Passeriformes; family Mimidae; genus Donacobius; species Donacobius atricapilla. The sequence continues at coordinate 333,983 of WBMY01016402.1, forward strand.
CACTGAAATCAACAGGATATTTCTCTCTGAGTGCAGCGCAATGAGTATTTGAATGATCTGACCTAAGTCTATTCTAAAACCAGAATGGGCAATGTCAATCCTTTAGCTGCAATGGTGTCCTCAGATTCCCAGGGCATGGGGCTATAGAAATGAAAGACAGGAATCTGCTGTGTAATGATCTCCACATATTGTCCTCATAATTTTAAGTAATTTACTTGCCTTAAAGTGATTTTTTCTAACTCAGACTCCAAACTGATCCCTTGACAGAACATCTACAGTCACCTCAATGCTTCGCAAAATCTAAAATGTGCAAGTATAGGCAAGGTACTGTTGAATGATCATACCACTTACACCAATGAATTCATACCAAAGAAGAAAAAAGCACATCTTAAGTAAGCTTAAAAAAAACCTGGACACTTACCTAGAAATTCAGTTCCACACACAAGACAAGAATCTGTCTGGTTTTGGAAATGAAAGAAAGACTGAGTTCCCACAGCAAAGGGCGGGCAAAGGGGCTGCATTAAATAGCTGATTTTAGGGAAGTGTTTTGCCTAGGGATTTTTTTGATAGTATAGATATAGTAACCTGCTATCATGTCCCTTTATTCTGCACAAAAGAGGGTGATTTATACTGATATAAATAAAATTAAATATTTTAACTATCATCCAAAACATGTGATTTTTAAGCATTGGGAGAGATTCCTTTTGTCTATGGCACCTTCTAACAAATCTGTTACTGCTATCATGGTAGGGTGAATCTAAGGCAAAACCCTACATTCCTCATCTGTCCCACACGGACTGCAGTGGACCTTGGTCTTATATCTGAACCTTCTTTTTAGCTCAGTGTAAGGAGTGGACCAAACTAGACCTCAAAATAAGAGTTTGAAGGAATTTAAGAGTTCTGCTTCAAAGCTCATCATGTTTGTAGCCCATGGCCAGCTCTAAAGTGTTGGCTACAGCATTCAGTATAGAATCAGCCAAGCTGTACTTGGTGATCTGCCAAACACTTTCTGAGCAGCTCCAAGATATGATGTTGCATCCTACAGGAGCAGAACTCCATGGTTTTTAGCTCAGAGCTTCTTACTGTTGATAAAATCTAGTCTGTGCCATAGCTCTTTCCAGCCAAGTCTTTTGGAGGCACATTTTGTAGAATTTCCTTAGCATTTGTCACAAAGCTGCTGTAAAATAGTAATTACGTCTTATATTATTTACGAATATTCTCTCAACCAAGAACCTAGTCAAGAACTAGACTTGTTATGAACCTCAGTGAAACCAATTTGAAGCCATCGACCATTTCTGCTGGTTTCAGATGCAAGCTGCCTTTTCAAAATTTGCACCAAAAAGTTTCAGGATATCTTTTTTTAGTGAAATGCATTAACATATGTATGTCTTTTTTTGAACTTTGGGTTCTATTTTGCACCACTTCTCTGGTCTGACTTGGGTTTATGAAAGAAAATTAGCTGGCAACAGAGGAGACAAGGAGGGAATGTTACAAGGAGAGAAACAAGGGAATGAGGGAACAACAAGGTCAGAGGACTTGGAGATGCTCCATAACTGAATAGCCACAACACCAAAGAGACTGTGGCCCAAAGTGTGACCATACTGAAGTAGAAGAAATTAGGAAGAAGGAAGCAGCAGTTGAAGGAAAGGGTGAGAAACAAGGAGCAGCAGAGAGAAACCACATTGTCTTGACCCCAAACCCTTGTGCCACTTATTGCCTCACCAAAGGAACTGCATATAACCTGTGGAGATAACAAGAGGGGAGGAGTTGTGTCTGGAGTGCAGTTGAGCCTGGGAAAAGGGAAGGAAAAATGTTTTAATGTTTATCTTCTTTGCTTTTCAATACCCAAACCAGCAACTAAATATATTATAGCAATAAGTTAAATTCCCAAAGTGCGCAAGCAGTGGTGAGAGTGTGTGGCTGCTGGCTGGATGAAGTAGAAGAGGGTGAAGGTCAAGAGATGAAAGCTAATGGTTTTACCAACACTAAAATGATCCATCTTCCTAAATCAAATTACTCCATCAGAACGTTATTGTTTCATATGTGAGGCTACACCAGAAGGCAGGTCAGCAAAAGGTTTGTTTTCAGAGGAAACGGGAGAGTGTCATACACAGCACAAACACCGAGCATAAGAACAAGAGCAAATGCTGCCTTGTAGGGGAGTTTTAAATTCTGCAGCCCATTTGTGCATTGAAACTTTGGCCCAACACAATCTTAGAGCAAGAGCCCAGCCTACCTCGCTGTAAGTGTTCAGAAGAGGCAGAGGAAGGCGTAGCTGAGGACTGAGTGTCAGCTGACATTCACTACTCACTCCTCAACACATCACAGTGCAGCCAAGACTAGCAGTACAACAACCTCTACTAAGGCATACTGTTAGAGGAGAAAGCCTCCTTTGGTTTTTGCATTGGATGAGAGGATGGATTCCAGATAAAAGTCTGAGAAAGAGAACTTACTCTTCATATCTTAATTTCTCAAACAATTGATGTGCCTGATAACAAAATCTGAGTATCCGTTAGAAACCACAACATTGAGCTCTTCTCCTTCCTCCATGTTTTAAAAATAAACTTCAAACAACAGAATTATTGCTTAAGTTTCAGAACTTTCTTCCATCTCTGCTTAGCATAAATGATACCTCACAGTGATGGTACAGTAGAAGCATTTTCACTTCTGAATAAAACCCAGAAGTAAATAGTGTATTACAGTGCTTGTCAGAGAGTTTGAGAAAGCATAGATTCCTGCATGAGGCATTGTTCAAATATAGGAAAAAGTCTTACCCTCCCTAAAGGAATTTAAAACTTGAAATGGCAAGTTTTCTCACCCTACATTTGTGGATTTCTTGAAGTTTCTTGAACATCAGACAATTTGTAACTGCCCAAATAGACCCCTGAAAACAGAGGGCACTTCATGAAAAAATATCCTGAATGTGACAGCTACAGAGATTTTCTGTGCTTCCATACTTGTTCTGGCTCTTGTCAGATGCCTTTGCCACTACTCTTCTGGCCAAGAAGCTCTGTAATAACCTTTGCCTTGAATCCTCATGGGTGTAGATTCACAATAATTACACTACCACAGATAACTGTCCTCCTGAAAGCGGAAAAGTTGAGGGGTCACATGCCTGTACTCACCTCCTGAGTCTAACCATGCTGACCAGTGAACTTTAAAATCTCTGCCATTATGCTCCATTCAAGACTCAAAAGAAGCTTGAAAGTTTCTTGCAGCAAGGATGAAGCCTTTGCTTTATGCACGAAGAACAGGGACCAACATATGGAGAGGTCTCTTCTTTTACATGTGGTGTGCAATGATAATCTAGACATGAATATCTCACAGCAAGAGTCTGCAGTCTGAACTTCAAACTAGTGGGCTCAGAAAATCTCTGAATTCACATTCCTAGCCCCAGAATATGAAGAAAACTTTCCTCAGAAAACCCAATAAAACAACCAAAATCAAACTCCTAAACAAACACAAAAAGGAAATAAATGCAGCTTTTTAATAGCATTAGTACTATTGTTTACCATGATTTTGGTCAGATAATTTAATATAGAACACATACAAAAATACTCCGAACAAACTGAAAGGGAAACATAACAACAAACAAACAAAAACCTCCAGTTATGGCATCATATCATATGAGCTAATCAGATTATGAAACTGACTCTAGAAGTCTCCCATTTGTGTTGGAAAAGTTTAGTCAATACATTAAAACATGCATTTTTTTTTCTGATTTCAAATACCAAAAGATGAGAATATATCATAATTTCAAATACTTCACTTGCCTTACAAATAATTCTACAAATGGCAAGCTTTCTGCAACGCAAAATACAGACTTTTATTGTGATTGGTGGAGTTATAGTATTGTTTTCTTAGCTGGTGGAAATTGGCATAAAGCCACCAAAGCCAAAGGATCAGTGATGACTTCTGCAAACAGAGGTTGTCACCACTATTATTTTCACTACAGTATGGGGAAAGTTGCTGTGCCAGCCTGAAGGTTGCACATACTTTCCTGAATTCCTGATTTGTTCTAATTTTTGGTGTACCTTATAAAGCACTGAAGTTGGTTACCAAAAGAATGCCATTTTGGCATTTTAATCCTCATAAGAGCTCTTTAAAGTTACTTACTGGGCCTCATTTTTTGAAGAAGCTTTGCCCAATCATTATCTCCAAGTACATCTTGTGTGAAGCTTTTTACCTTAAGAAAAACAAAAGATATTGAAAATGTTTTACAAATAGAATTTTAAGCCTGAAATGAGACATTATCTCCATCAGACACGTCCTTGCCATTAAATATAAACATTTGCATATCCCATTGGAGGCCATCTCAATGTGGATTCTTAGTTATAATCCAACCTTAAGATTTATTTGGCTAACATTAGATCTATACTAGATTTCACTAAGAACCATTGAATAATTAAAGTCATAAAATTAGATATTCAGATAAACTATTGCAGAGGTTAGGTCTAAGCATGGGATTACCTCTTCTAGGGCTTATAAAGAGAAGAGAAGCATGGAAGCTGAAGTTGCATGAGTGTGCAGATCATCTTTTCAATGGAAAACCCACATCTAAAGCCCTCATCTTACAACTAGACCCAGCATATTGGTCCAAATGCTCATGTCAGCAAGGCTTCTCAGGGAGCTTCTTCTTTGGCTTCATCTAACCAAAGGAAGTGAATTTCTGATGGGAAACTCCGCTGAGATAGAAAACCAGAAACCACAACAGAGGCACAAGGAACTAATAACAAAAAGTGCATTGGGAGAAAAAACAAGAACCAGCCCTAACTAAAAGAAGACTCTGAAGTGAAATATGAGCGAATAATTTTGATTCAGTTTACAGGTATAATGAGTACTGTCAAGTATTGGGATAAATAAAACACATTAATACTTCAGCAGGAAACTGAGCAAGATGGGAATAATATTACAGCACTTCATAAAAATAGCAATGAATAATGGGAAGAGCTTTATCCTTGATCTTTCCCACCCAAACCATTCTATGACTTGATGATTAGGTGAGCCTGATAAAGGATAAAAGTGAAAGCCTTTCCCTGAAAAAGAAAACAGACTTGAAAGAAGAACACAGTATTTAAATAACCCTTAATAGTGAAACTGGGGAAGCCAAGTAGAAACTAACAATTTCCCAAGTAACTAAGCTATTTGTGGAAGAAACGTGCTTTCAGATTCAAGGGGCACTTAGATCACACAGGATTAATTCAACGCTCCATTTCAATTCCATTCCCCCTAAACCATAAAGGTGAGAGTTGAAAAATGCGAAGTCTAGGTGACAGAACCTTTTCAGCTGCAAAGAATGGAAGGATGCAATTGTGTCTGTTTCTGGAAAAGCTGGAAAGAGATACATACAATAACTACTGTAGCATCTGCAACCATTTAAAGACCTGTAGCAGACATACAGAAGCAAACATAATAAATGTAACAGAGTTCTAACATTTTTAAGACAAGATACATCCCAGGTTCAGGCTCATAGACCGTAGAAGTATCGATTGAAGCACTGCATTTGAAACTGTTGAGCAGGAAGAAAAATCAACTTTCATCATTAAGTAGGCCCTAAATTATCTTTAAACCCTCTAGAAATTACCAGCAATGGAGGAATATGCCCATAAGAAAAACTGGTGAAAGTAAATCAGTGAGCCAGCCTGTGGTCCCCAAGTCCATTGAGGATAGAAATAACAAGTCACTATTAATGAAAATACTGACATTTTGCATTAAAAGAATACAACATGCTGTTTTCACTATAAGAATTCAAGCTGACCTTCACCTGAAATGAAATACAGTCTACAGGATTATATTATAAGGCCTATGAAGTGTATTTATTTTATTTATTACTTCAAAATAGGCAGAAATTGTGCGAGACAGTATAAAAGAAATAAAAAGAGCAGAAAATGTTACGTTTTCTGTACCATCTTTCACAGAAAATGTGCAATTTCATCAGAAGACCAAGAATTAGAAAAACCAATTGACATTAATCTTCTCAAAATTGAAAAGAGAAAATGTTTTGGGCTTTTGACCAAAACATGAAATATTCCATAGGGGTTTTTCTACAGCTACTCCTGCTGCAAGTACTTTTGTCTTAAATAGTTATAAATAGGGTACCCTGACAGGCTGGACCAAATTCTGCCACGTACAACAGGAAGGCCAGCTGCCCTTCCCAGGCAGATCCATTGCAAAGCAAATATGCTCCTATTTTTTGTCTTAAAGGGAAAATTGGAATCACATTTTGACATCACCTCCATGGAAGTTACTACCATACCACACGACTGGTACAACAACATTAAGAAAAGATTCAAGCATTCAACCACCAAAAGCAGAGCGGTTCGAGCCTCTGACAGAATCTCCACTTTCAGGGACAGACATCTACATTTAGTCCCACCTGGGAGTTGGGCAGATATTTCCCACACAGGACTGAGATGAAAAAAAGTAATGGAGACTTGAAAATGGGTAATCTGAAATGAAGGAAGCTGTATTGTGAGGAAGATGGTAATAAATAGGTGTGAGAGGTAACCAGTTGACCAAGTTCACTTGGGAATGTAAAAATATATCTGACCTTATAATCAAATGCCCTTGAGTAAAAGTAGTTAGAATACAAAAACTATTTACAGCCATTCTCAATGTTATAATTGTCATATAACAAAAAACAAAACCAACAAATATCCAGCACATTCTGTCCTTGAAAGAGTAGAATGAGGTCAAGTTTCTGCCAGAATTCTAGATTTAAAAAATACACTTTAAGGAACTGCAGGGCAACAAAAGAAATTCTTTAGAAATAGGACTCCTGTCACTAGTAAACTCTGAAGGTGACTGAAAAGCAGCTGTCCCAAATAATGAGGTTTTATGTTTTGACGAGACAAACAGTGATATGGGCATAAAGTGCTATGACTAGCAAATAAATGCTTCCTATATTATCAGGAAAGGGCTGAAGAAGTACTTAGACTTTGGGGACTTTTACAAACTGATGTTAAAGAAATCCTACATCTTGATGGTAAAGTAGGAGGCATGTCAGTAAAATAGTTTCCTGGCCTGGAACCTTTTTAAAATGAGAATTTTCCAAAGCTAAGTGGTTTTTGAATTTAAATTTCAAATGAAACTGTTACTTAGCAATGGCTTCACACTCTTTTCTATTTCCCTTTGAGGTGCCTGCATTTTGAATTATCACTGAATTCAACAAAAAAAGTAAGAGGTCTATCAGTTACATCATACCTTGGCCTTAGGTATGTCCTGGAAATGTTCTCCGTGGAATTCCCCAAACCATATCTACATGATATCAGTGATTTTAGCTCACTTGTGTTTTATGGGATGAATCTGCTAAAGGTAAATACAAAAGAACATTTAAAATAATTCAAAAATCAAGACAGGGAATCCTTGACAAGCTAAGTCTCCTGAATTGTCATTAAACTATGGGGCAGTCAAGAGCTTAATTCAGTCATACATAAAGATCTTCAATAAAGGCAGGAGAGGTTTTGATTTATAGAGACTTTTAAAAAGATCACTTCAAAGATTTTTAGAGCAAGGCATCCAGATCTAGAAAATATTCAGCTATAATCTGAATTTCACACCTAATCAGAACTATATTTCAACTTAAAACTGAGCAGGTGCTTAATATGGAGGACAAGTTGAGCTCCTGATTAATGAGTGGTAAGAGGTAATGCTTTGCATTATAGCTCCCCAAAAAGATGTCAAACATTTTCTAGAAAAAAAAATATAAATAGGATTCCAGAGAATGCAGCCTGCAAGTTACATTGTCAACACAATGCTTCACAGGAGAATGACACATATTCCATGTCAATATTCAAATCAAATTATATTTCTCACCTGTCTGCCATACTTACCTCATTTTAAGCCAAGCTAATAACATTACCTGTATAAAATACATGTTGAACAACTTTCAGATTCAAGGGATATAGTAACTACTCATTTAAATTAAGTGCACCAGCAGCATTACATATTTCATATGCATACCCTAAAAGATCAAACTTTACTACTCTTTAGGGAATAATAACAACATGGGGGATAAGGTTGATTCTAAATATATGTTGAAAAGGTCTGTAAATGCAAAGAATGACAGAAATAATGGAGTAGGTGTTATGTTTTTATGCCACTGTGTGTCTCATGTTGAACATTTGTTCAACAGTGTTACTTGAAACACATGGCAAGCAGAATAGCCTTGTCCTTAAAAAAACATCTTATTTAGGACACTCTATTTATGCTGTTCCTCAGATGCAGGAAGTGTCACAGTTGCAGTACAGTTAAAGAAACACAGTTCAAGAACTGTCTTTTTCCTGCTTCTTCAGATCAACTTTATCTTCTACTAACACCTGGAGAGTACTGGAACTTCACCAGATGAGTAGTTGCTTGACTGGAACATAGGCACGAGAAGGGATAAATTTGGGAGGAAGCAGTGCCAGAGCAGTACCAAAGATTGCTGTGTAGGACACCAGGTGAGACAGATGAAGGAAACTGCAACTGATAAAGAAAAGAACAGAAGATGCTGGGAATTAAGACTGAGAGCTCAAGGTCATCGTAGTTGGAAGGTGATTGCATAGACAACGGCTCTGAACTCCAAGGTGCTCAGAGGAATAGTGGGAAGAGGTGCTAGAAAGAGATTTAACCAGGATCTGAGAAGAGAGGATTTGGAACCTGTTTGACAAGAAGATAAAAGGAAGGCTGAGATTCATATGAGAATCTGCACTAATTTTGTGAGACCTGGCTGAAGAGCATAGGATTGTGGATAAGAAGCTTGGACCAATATATCTTGAATTGAGGGGGGCAAGAAGAATAGAAGCCAAATACAGAGGAAAGGGAAGACTGAATTTTGAAAGATAAGGGAAGAAGGGAGTAAATGGAGGGGAAATGACTAATGTTATCTTTCCACTTCCAATCTCCCAAGACTCCAGTGAAGGCCAAGATTTCACCTGGAGTCAGAAAACTTCCTTGCTGCAGCAAATATTGGTGAAATTCTTCAGTGAAGCAAGAGGAAAACCATGTGCTATTGTCATCACCTGAGCAGTTAACTCAGATGGTAGAGATGCTGGTGTCTGACTGAAGGAATTTTTTTTTTATGCCAGGCTTTTTCCAAATGTTATTTTTTGTTAACTGAGGCATCTAAAAGTGGGGCATGAGGGATCCTCCTGCAGGAGAATATGGGAGTACTCCAAAGGCAGAAAATATCAAATCAAAACATAATCCTCTCCCTTTCTTCCTCTATGAGTGTATATTTTAAGTTTCCTTTAAAGGCCCCTTTTTTTTAATGTGTGGAATAAATTTTGCTCCAATAGTGAGTGGTCCTGCCACTTGGCACATGATGGCCTCAGTAAATGAGACCATCATGTGCAGAAACCCAGCTGCATCTGTTGCAGAAGTTATAAACTGTCTGGTAAATAAGGAAGGGAGAGGATGCTCTCCAAGTTAAAGCAGCTGAATGCTACCCTGGAGAAGTGGGTTTGAGTTCTGAGCCTGCGTCTACCACAGAGTTCCCAAATGATGAGAGGCAAGTCCCTTCGAGCAAACTTTCACAGGTGGTCACTTACTGTATGTTCCTCATTTTTGGGACTTCTGACTCGAGACCCCAGCATGAGATTTGCAGAAATGCTGAGCAGGACCAGCTGCAAGTGTAGTCACGGAGTGCTAGTCTGACCCCACAAACTGCCCACAAATGCTGAACTCTCCAAAACAGGAGGTCTTGGGTATCATAGATCAAATACACAAAATTAGTGGGTATTTTCCAGTTTAATCTCATTGTGCCATCATCCCTGTAAAGCAGGAATAAAAATTGTCTTCACATCACAATGCACTTATAAATGTTTTAGTCCTTACGTAGCACATTGTAAGAGAGGAAGTATTAAAGAAAGTCTATAAAGAGGTTAACAATTCTCTCTTGAAAGCAGTATCTGACTATGTAGTGGATAAGGCTTGGGGATGCAATCAGGATTGAAATCCCATAGGCTAACTAGTCCTTAAGAGAGCACTGCCCATTTATGTACTGAATGAAAGAAAGAACCCTGTAGCAGAACTGCTGGTGATCATGTCATAATAGTGCCGTAACACATGTACTTAATGAGGACAAATTAGGGCTGTACCAGTCAACTTAATTTGGCCATGTTGTAATTAACTTCTGATTACTTTATTTGCAACCTTAATATCCATTTAAAGGAGAGGCCACCGCATGCACAGATAGGAGGGCTGGGGTGTTTTTAGTAGTTCGTTACTTTAGAATATAGCTTCATCTTCCTAAAAAAAAAAAAAAAATTAGAGACTTCTAAGGGACTTCTTGATCCTAGTCAGAGGTGCTTTAAAAGCAGCAATATTTTTTCCATTATATTTGAAGACTTTTGACTCTGTTGTATGTATTCATATAAAACAACATTAAAAAAATTGTGACTAGCTAAAAGTCCCTTTCCCTCAGTTTTCAGTTATTCAGTACATATCTCTAAAAAAGGCTAATACAACAAAATCTCAGAATAACCAGAGTCAAAAAGAACATACAGCATAATCCAGAAAGTTGTAGGAAGGGGAATCTGTTGGAATGTCTGCAGTTCAGACACAACAAATACATTGCTAGTGTTCCATTTGTGAAGTGGTCTGGGCTGAGCTTGCTTAGTAGAAACCCCAGCTTGTTAAGGGATGCAGTTGGAGCTTGACATGTGCCTGTGACTAAGAAGCCAGAGAATTGGTACATCTGCTCTCCATATTTCATGCTTTCATTCATTTTCAGTAGCCACACATCTTCTAACACAAACATGATACAAAATCTTGATATGTGTAGTGCAAGATCAAGCAATCAATTGATATACTGATGAGGACAGAGAGAAATCTTTTTCTCTTAATAAGCAAAATCAAAAGCAGAAAAACAAGATGCCGGTATTTTCCTCTGTGTATCATTTCAGAGTAATCAGACTGTTGTACTCAGTGCTATTTACCTACAGTTAAATGTTAGGCATCAGTGGTAATAAGTCCCACAAGTGGCCTGTCAGAGTTCTTTCTTTTGCCATCTCAGAGTACAAAGACTGATGAAAAAAAATCTGCTTGAGAAAATAACATAGACCGGTAATAACTTGGAAACTGAGAGGAATCAAATGAAAGGAAAATAAGCCTGAAAAAATGTCATCAGCTTTGACTAAAATAATCTCTGTTGCAAGTTTGGAATTCCCATGAGAATGCTAGGAAACAATTGTAAATCTACTTTTAGAAGTCTTATATGACTCAATATAATGCTTATTGCAAATAAGTTCCTTTTTTTTAATAGAGCTTGAAACTTCTTAACGTACAGTAGCACAATTCTTGCAGGACAAAAGCAGTATTTCCATGTGCATTTCAGTAGACATATTACTTTTATTTTAAGAGTCTTTTAAAGGTGAAAATGCAATTGTTAGACAAAAAATACGGAGAATGTATTTTTACCCAGAAATTTCAAGGTACCACATTGGTAGATTGCCCTTGTGTGGCAAGAGGGCTAAAAAAAAGGGCTAAAAGCAATTCAGCTGATAGCTATGCTTGCTCTATGTCCACACAGGACTTTTGCCTTGCACAGATCAACCACAGATAATTCATATTAGCCAGATTATCTTGGAATGGGTACCTGTTATAAATGAATCAGCCAATTTAATGATTAAAAGAATTTATTAAACAATTAAAGTAAAATTTGAAATAGCCACAAGCAAAACAGCACCAAGCCGGGTGATCGGTGCTGGGTGAAGCGGGTTCGGACTGCTCAGTACCCCTGTAGTTCACCAAATACTGTTCTCACAGGGTCTTTTTTATACTATTTTCAGACTTCACAGGATACCGGGGAGGTCTTCCTGCTTCTCCTCACTGATCTTGTCCTTTTTCACATATTAATGCATGTTCTTTCTTGTGGCTGCTCCTGACAAAGAGTTTTCCCGGAATGCCCTTCTTGCTGGAATCCTGTTAGACGATGATCCTCTTGAATATCTTTTTCTGGCGATGAATATTCATCTTATCATTAATGCATATTGCTGGTGTTTTACCAGATGAAATAATCCTCCAGAATACCCTTCTTTTGAGACAGGAATTCATCCCTGGTAGCAAATACCTTTCCTCTTATCACCTGGTGCATTTTGCTCTTTCCCATTACTCAGTTTCCATTAAAAGATACTGTAGTTTTAGTCCTTAGCATGAATTTATTCTAAATCATACATTACAGTACCCAGGGGAAAACCCCTCTGCCATGTGTCATCATTCAACAGAAAGGACCAAAAATGCAGCAGACTTCTCTGAAATGATGTTTTTTACACCAGCACTGAACTATACGTACAGATCATATAGCTTTGGTCCTACTGGAAGTACTTTTCTGCAGAATGCCCTCTGTCTGATTAATATCTTTGAATAAACTCCCATTTCACTGCTACTCCCAGTTAAACTATGTACTCTTGAGTATAAAGTACAAGAGAGGTCTCCCTTAACAAGCCTTTATTTGAATTGTGAATCTTAGGCAGATATTTAAGGCAATATGAACACATTAGTTGCACATCTTAATACACTGTTGGAAGAAGCTTTTGAAAGCACCTGACCATTGCTTGCTTTTGATGAGATCCTTAGTTTCTCCTGTTTATCCCCTGCCACCACAAGTAGCTGCTACTTATCTCCAAATCAATACCTGTGACATCCTAGGTGATATGTCAGTGCACGAACATTTGTGAATCTAGCTGATGAACACAGAGAAAAGAAAATGAACTCATAGAAGATAAAGTCACAAGAGAACTTTGGAGAGTTTTCACTGAAACAAGGAAGTTTCAACGAAAAGTAGGGACTAGAAGCTGGAAAATATAGCTGGAAGTTTCTGATTTCTTGAAAAAGCAGTTTTAAGCAGGTTTGTTTTTTTTTTTAATATTTGCTTTCCCACATGCAGTTGACAGCCATCTTCAAAGGCTTTGGGCAGAATGCCTGAGAAACATATCCCTCCCTTTGAAATCTATTGTCTTCTCCTGTAGTGACAAGAATCCTGCTTTTTCCTTGGTGTGCTTAGAGACTCCAGGTGTCACACTTGTTACAAAGCACTGAAGAGCTTTCTGAGGCTCAGGGTGTCTCTGGTTTGTACTGTGGATGCTTCTGAAATAGATATCTAAAAATTTAGCTGCTTGTGATTATGAGTGGCTAGAATTGAGGATCCATTTGAGCCCTTCAGTCTCGTGTTCCCCATCAGTTTGACCTTATAAAAACTACAACCATCTAGCCATAAAACAGCAAGAGTTTTTTGAGCTACTATGTGCAGGCATAGCATTTTCATTCACAAGTATTGTCTGATGTCATGAACGTATCTCTTCATAGAGCTGATAGAGGTAAGGCCTTACCAATGGAATTTCATATTTTGTCCAACACAGGATGAAACACCATTTGATGAGGGCAACTTCTGTATTGTTGCTGATTGCAGAATGAAATGTGACAGGATTCAGTACCTGTTCTGGTGCCTCACAAGTTACTTTTTTTTTTTTTTTTACTCACAAAAAACTTTGAAAAAGTGCTGTTAGATCTGCATGCGTGCTAAGCAAATCATTGTGATACAAAGATAAGTGGTTTGGTGGCAACTCCTACACTAAAGAAAACAGAATTACTGTTTACTATCTGTTAACAAAGAGGTCACTCCCATCTGAAAGTGGAATTCTTAAGGAAGAATTAACAGACACATTGAGATTCAGTATGCAAGAACAGTAGATAATATAGACAGTGGATAATGCAGAGGCAAATGCAGGAAAAACTGCTGTGAGAGCAGCAATAGGCCTCTGACTTTGGCCAATTCACTGCTCATTTGAGGACTCCTGTAGTTTTAAAGGAGCTTCTTGGGAGGTTTCTGAAAGGTGGAAGAAGCCAGTGTACAAGACGATGGATGTGTGTGAATACATTACCTTTTTGAGTGTGTGAAAAAGAACAAAAGCCTAAGGCTTGCACAATAAACAGACATTTACACTGGCATCAAGTAATAAAATGTTCAACAGAATAAGACTATCAGTGTGCCAGTGACAAATATATCTCATGTAAGGTCAGGGTTGGAGTGGTGTTTTCAGTTAGCTTCATTAACTATACTGTGAATTTTCAGCCCCAAATTATTTTTATTTTCACAAACAAACCTCTTGAAACTTACTTATGTAATGAACTATACACAATACAATGTCTTGCATGTCATATTAGGCTGGTTTGTTCTTATAAAACAGACTGTTCCTCCTAGATCTTGCCCAGACTACACTGTTTGCATGAGAAAATATATGTTTATATTTGTATCCTGAGGCAAGAGCAAAAAGCAAGGATTTATCCTGCTCTTTGCAGAGGCTGCAAGATCCCCAGGACAGCCAACAGCCCCACAGTCTGGTGCTACTCACACACTGCAACAGACCTGAGTTTCCTGTTTCTTGCTTTCAAGTTGAGGGTGCATGTGTTACCTGTTGGATGGTTGATTTTTAGGTTAGCATGCCACTGGGAGACTCTTGGGATTGTAGCTGTACACTCCACATACTGTCAGTTAGAACAGATTTCAGAAACACTAGTTGTAAGTGAAGAAATTAGAGAAGTACACAGAAATAATGGGTTGATGGGACTGCTTCCAAGAGTACAAGCCCACAGACTGCATAGACCTCAGATAAAACAACCAAAAAAAATCTGAGCAAAGAACAAATTAAATGTGAAATCCCAACATACCAACTCTTTGGAACAAAATTCTACCAATTTTCTCCAAGGTGGATGGGTCATCTATACTTAACACAGAAAAGGAACATATAAAAATTATATCTGTTTGATAAACAGCAACTAAAGGCCATTATAAACCTACCAGTTGCAGATAAAATAATGGAAAGTTTTGCTGTGTTTAGCCATGTTGCCAGACCATCACTGGGACAACTAACCCTCAATTGTGTGTTTAAATGTAGGTTGACAGGAAAGCAAAAACACCTGCAAGCAAACACATCACACCTCTGTCTTCTTCTGCCCATTTTCCTCACATCATCTCCCATGACAGACAATACAAAGCTAGGAGTTTCACCATGCTAGCTGGGAGAAAAACCGAAACACATGGATGGGGTGGGAAGTGGAGGCACTGTGCACCATAACAACAACGGATGTTTTAAAGATGCATACAAAAATTCACAGAAAAATCATTAAATTACTACATTTTGAAGAATAAGAATTAATGCCCCAGTTTAAATTAACACAATTATCCATAAACTGTTTCTAAAAATAAAGATATTAGTCCAATGACTGACATCTGCTAATTTCTAGAGTCAAGTTTTCGTAGCACAATGCATGCGATTTTAACAATGGTGGTTCACTGAAATGCAGTACCTGAAGTCCCGCAATTATTAAAAAAACACTTGCTCTGGGTTCAGCAGCTGTCCAGAAACTTTAGGAACTGCTTAGAGGGAGCTTATTCCATGATCAATGCACACAGCATTCATGACCTGCAGGTAGAATTGCTCATACGAATTATGCTGCAATGACATTTAAGAAAACAGCCTTACCTTTAATCACAGTATTTAAGAGATGAAGAGGAGCCACTTGCCTTAGGTGCCCTTCATGCCTAATGGCACTTAATTTTACAAATGAAAATTGGCTTTTCTGTTAGCTGATAATTCTTCTTCTTCAGAAGAAAGTACAATTTTGCTTATATATAATTCATAGGTGGGGAAGTTCTATCAAATCAAAGGGGTACTTTTATTCTTCCTGAGGAACATGCCACAAAACAAACTACAAGAAACTTGTGTGAGAAAGAATAACCTATGATTTATTTCAGATGTGAATTCAGGGATAGGAAGGTGCTATAATTCAAAGGCAGCTCTGTAAACTTTCTCTCTGCATCAATCATTGCTTGTTTTCATACTTTTACTTTAGTTCTCATGAAAAGGGACAGAATGATAGCTCTACTCCATGGCCTCAAAAAACTCACTCGGGAGTTCCTGCAAAGCAGGAACAGCCATGTGAACTTCCCTTTGATACACACACTAACACTTTGGAATGAATTGCAATGGTGTAAAGCTAACTGAAAACACCCCTCCAACCCTGACCTTACACTGCTCTTCTTTCTTGGTTCTCCTCTCTACATAATGTTGACATTGGCGTAGTCATTCAGACCAATTTAATCATTAAAAAAAATACCGTATTTCTGCCAAATGAATGGGGTTTTTCAGATGCATGAGGAAAGAAAGTCTGAAAGGGAGATCCAGTTGAAACAAAGACCTGTCCCAGCATCATTGTGCTATCCAGGTAGCTAAGATGTAAAAAGTTGGGAGCTGGTTTGATAGGATGGATTTTGGGCACTGGACAGAAAAAGTAAATGGGTGCTGGGGAGAATGAGAGTTATCAAGTACAATGCTGCTTCAATTTTTTTTTTATGCTAAAGGGTTCCCTGAGTTTCGGTTCAGTCAAGACATCTCCTACTGAAGGGGCAGTATACAGCTATCCAATAATTTGAGACCATTAGACAAAACATCAAAGTTAGGAGGCTTCCACTCATATTCTCTTTCAGTCATGAAACAGCTGGATTTGGGTTTGGACCAGATGATCTCCTACAGCCTCTTTCCACCTGAACTGTTCTGTGATACTGTCAATTACTACCAGTGGCATGTGACCTCTCTCTTTAAAGTGCCTTATGCCAGGTGGCCATCAGTGACAAATGTGATCATCTGCAGGTCTGCCCCTCAAGGAAAGACTGTCCTAAGGAAGAAAGGACGACAAAGACAGTCCAAGCTATGGAATTACTTCCGTAGATAGAACAAATGACTAAAATAGCACTTTTCCTTTGTTTCAGGAAAGCTAATCAGCAGACACTGTAAAGGAGAGATGAAGGACAGTAACATTCCAGCCTCTCATGTTCTGTCCTAAACTTTTGTTGATGGCTTGTCGCAGGCAAGCTTCAGATAGATCTCTATGAACCTGTAAGTGACTGCGTAGAGCTGTTTTTGCATTCAGTGTGCTTGTCTAGATATTACTTTTTGTCATTCCCTTCCTGATCTCACAGGGCAAGCAGGAAGTGAGAGGAGACAAGGGGAAAGGCACAGCAGAACAGGACTAGCTAAAGAAGGAAGAAGGCAGGACTTCTGTTCAATGAGAATCACCATCAGTGAGAGTCCCCATGCCTTCCACGGCTATTCTGACTGAAATGACGGCACTTTGTCTCATTGTTCTGCCACCATTTGAGGCATGCTTCTGACTGTGATGCAGAACCAGGAGTGTCAAAATGACCCAGAGAAAGGCACTTAATTAAAAGATGGGCACCCCTCTAAAGAGTTTGTGAGTTCCTAGAGGGTGAGGATACTGCTTGGCCAGCTGGCGCCACGGCTGCTGTGCAGGCANCCTGGTGGTGGCCACCAGCCCCGTGCGGCTGTGCCCGGAGCACGGCGCGGGCTGCCCGGGGCAGTGCGGGCGGCTGCACCTCTGCAAGTACCACCTGAAGGGCTTCTGCCGCAACCAGCTGGCCAGGTGAGGGGCGGGGGGCGGCCGCCATCGCGGCGGGCTCGGCCTTGGGCACGGTGTGCCCCTTGAAGGGAAGGAGCTCACAGGAAGGGCTTTGCAGCCCTTTCCCCGTCGGAAGTGCTCATTGGCAACCTCCTTTTATTTTATTTGTGTATGTTGTTGCAAAAAAGGCAGACACCGGCGGTGGTTTCACAGCTTTCGGTCCCAGCACTTCCTCCCCGGGTCATCACCTTGGCGCTTCCCTTCCCGTGGGCAGGGCCGTGCCTGAGGAAAGCTGCGTGTCCCTGTGCTGCGGGATCCTGGGCAGTGTGTTGCAGCTGAGCGTCCCCGCACGTCCCTGTGCTGCGGGACCCTGGGCNCTGTTAGCTGATAATTCTTCTTCTTCAGAAGAAAGTACAATTTTGCTTATATATAATTCATAGGTGGGGAAGTTCTATCAAATCAAAGGGGTACTTTTATTCTTCCTGAGGAACATGCCACAAAACAAACTACAAGAAACTTGTGTGAGAAAGAATAACCTGTGATTTATTTCAGATGTGAATTCAGGGATAGGAAGGTGCTATAATTCAAAGGCAGCTCTGTAAACTTTCTCTCTGCATCAATCATTGCTTGTTTTCATACTTTTACTTTAGTTCTCGTGAAAAGGGACAGAATGATAGCTCTACTCCATGGCCTCAAAAAACTCACTCGGGAGTTCCTGCAAAGCAGGAACAGCCATGTGAACTTCCCTTTGATACACACACTAACACTTTGGAATGAATTGCAATGGTGTAAAGCTAACTGAAAACACCCCTCCAACCCTGACCTTACACTGCTTTTCTTTCTTGGTTCTCCTCTCTACATAATGTTGACATTGGCGTAGTCATTCAGACCAATTTAATCATTAAAAAAAATACCGTATTTCTGCCAAATGAATGGGGTTTTTCAGATGCATGAGGAAAGAAAGTCTGAAAGGGAGATCCAGTTGAAACAAAGACCTGTCCCAGCATCATTGTGCTATCCAGGTAGCTAAGATGTAAAAAGTTGGGAGCTGGTTTGATAGGATGGATTTTGGGCACTGGACAGAAAAAGTAAATGGGTGCTGGGGAGAATGAGAGTTATCAAGTACAATGCTGCTTCAATTTTTTTTTTATGCTAAAGGGTTCCCTGAGTTTCGGTTCAGTCAAGACATCTCCTACTGAAGGGGCAGTATACAGCTATCCAATAATTTGAGACCATTAGACAAAACATCAAAGTTAGGAGGCTTCCACTCATATTCTCTTTCAGTCATGAAACAGCTGGATTTGGGTTTGGACCAGATGATCTCCTACAGCCTCTTTCCACCTGAACTGTTCTGTGATACTGTCAATTACTACCAGTGGCATGTGACCTCTCTCTTTAAAGTGCCTTATGCCAGGTGGCCATCAGTGACAAATGTGATCATCTGCAGGTCTGCCCCTCAAGGAAAGACTGTCCTAAGGAAGAAAGGACGACAAAGACAGTCCAAGCTATGGAATTACTTCCGTAGATAGAACAAATGACTAAAATAGCACTTTTCCTTTGTTTCAGGAAAGCTAATCAGCAGACACTGTAAAGGAGAGATGAAGGACAGTAACATTCCAGCCTCTCATGTTCTGTCCTAAACTTTTGTTGATGGCTTGTCGCAGGCAAGCTTCAGATAGATCTCTATGAACCTGTAAGTGACTGCGTAGAGCTGTTTTTGCATTCAGTGTGCTTGTCTAGATATTACTTTTTGTCATTCCCTTCCTGATCTCACAGGGCAAGCAGGAAGTGAGAGGAGACAAGGGGAAAGGCACAGCAGAACAGGACTAGCTAAAGAAGGAAGGAGGCAGGACTTTTGTTCAATGAGAATCACCATCAGTGAGAGTCCCCATGCCTTCCACGGCTATTCTGACTGAAGTGACGGCACTTTGTCTCATTGTTCTGCCACCATTTGAGGCATGCTTCTGACTGTGATGCAGAACCAGGAGTGTCAAAATGACCCAGAGAAAGGCACTTAATTAAAAGATGGGCACCCCTCTAAAGAGTTTGTGAGTTCCTAGAGGGTGAGGATACTGCTTGGCCAGCTGGCGCCACGGCTGCTGTGCAGGCAGAAGCAGCGGCGTATCGCCGTGTATCGGGTGGCACTATGAGCCCCGCAAGCAGGCAGTTCTGTGTCCAGATGTGTGACCGTGACTGAGCTTTTAATTTAGATACTGAAAGGAAAGAAGTGTGAGAGCAGCCCTCACGATGTTACCATCAGAAAAGCGGCACAGGTCAGAAACCTAAACTGAGATGTTTTTGACGGCAGAATTCACGCACCAGCCTTCTCCCTGTAACTTAAGGGGGTGAAGCTGGCTGATGCTCCAGTCATCCCTGCGCTAACTTTTTTCCTACAGGAAATGTGTGACCTCCCGGCTGCCATCCCCTTTTGGTGTGATTAAAAACGTGTACTACAGCCTAAAAGTCAAGCAGAGCAGCGGGGCGAAGGCCCTCACTCCCCGCCGCGTCACCCAGAGCAGGCCGCGCCCCTGCCAGGGCTCCGCGCCGAGGCGGCCCCGCTCCCTCTGGGCGCTTTCGCTTTCGTTTCCGTTTCCGTCGCTTTCCCGGGCGGCGCTTCCCGGCCATGGCGCTGGCCACCCAGGCTCTGCGGGTGCTGTGCGCCAGCGGCGGCTGCCTGGAGCAGGGCGAGCTGCGGCGGCGGCTGTCGGGCCGGCCCTCGGCCGAGCAGCTGGCGGCCGTGCTGCGGGACACGCAGCGCTTCACGCTNAGCTGAGCGTCCCCACACATCCCTGTGCTGTGGGACCCTGGGCAGTGTGCTACAGCTGAGCGTTTCCGCACATCGCTGTGCTGCGGGACCCTGGGCAGTGTGCTGCGGCTGAGCGTCCCCGCACATCCCTGTGCTGCGGGACCCTGGGCAGTGTGCTGCGGCTGAGCATCCCCGCACATCCCTGTGCTGCGGGACCCTGGGGGATGTACTCATCGGCTGAGAAGGAGCGATGCTCTGGAGCTTTGGTGGTTTCGTGGTTGTGAGCTGCAGGTCATTCTAAGCCTTAGTGCACTCTAAGGCTAGAATGACTGTGAATCAGAAGTAGCGTGGGAATTATCGTCAGAGTAATTATGTAATCTGCTTTGCGAGTCACATAATGGCTTTATAGAAGGAGCAATGTGGATTTTTCTAAAACTAGCTAGTTTGGTGTGCTTTTTCAACTGTTCAGTGCAATGCTCACGGGGTAGCAAAATAATGCCGGTCATTTTGCTGTTGGGTTTCCTGAGTTCTAGGAAGGGATGCAAGTTTGTTCACAACTTCCACTCCGACCACAATCTCCATGTTCTAAAGCAATATGGACTTGAGAATTTAAGCCACGATGAACTTTGCCAGCTTCTGCTTCAAAATGACCCTTCTCTCTTACCAGAGGTGAGTATTACTCTGACAGCTTCTTAGCCTTGAGTTTCAGTGAGCATCACAGAGTGGAAGAGGCTTGACAGACATGGAGCTATTGGGTGTCAATTTAGTTAGCTTAATGCAAATATAAAAAATAAATCTGCTTCCTGTGTTCTTGCCCGTGGTGGGTTGAGCCTAGCTGGCAGCTAAGCTCTTGAACAGTCCCTCACCTGCTCCTCACTCCCTTGTCACCAGCAGAAGAGGTGAAGAACAAGAAGAACAAAAGTGACAAAACCTGTGAATGGAGATAAAGACAGTGTAGCAAGTGGATGAAAACCAGGGTGAAAATTGTTGGAAAGGAACACTTCTGCTTGACCACCTTGAAGCAGACTGATGCCCAAGAAGTCTCTGAGCAAGTGCTACCTTGCATCATCTCCCCCTTCTTTCACCTTCCCTCTGTCCCCTTTCCCACTTTTTTTTTTTTTNTCCCTTTTTTTTTTTTTTTTTTTTTGAGAATGACATTATGTGGCTTGGCCAGTTTGGACTATTTCTTAGTTCTGGCCAGAATAGAGAGAATTTTTGAATTTTCTTTCTAGTTGGTACAATGCTGTGTTTTACATGCAGGATGGGAACAGTGTTGATAGCACACTATTATTTAGCTTTTGCTGAGCAGTGCTTGCTCTTAGTCAAGGACTTTTCAGCTTTTCATACTGCCCTGCTAGCCTGTAGAGTGGGAATGCACAAGAAGCTGGGAGTGAGTGCAGGCAAGACAACTGACCCAAACTGGACAAAAGGATATTTCATACCATATGACATCATTCTGAACAGTAAAAATGGGGGCAGGTGGCTCAGAGGTGGGGGCACACTGACGGGGACTGGCTGGGCTTTGGTCTGTGAGTAGTGAGCAGTTGCACTGTGCATCACTTGTTTTGTTTATTCTTTTACCTTCATGATTATTTCCTCTTCCTTTTATGCTGTATTAAACTGTGTTTATCTCAACCCTATGAGTTTTACTTTTTTTTCTTTTCTGATTCTCTTCCTCATTCCCTGGAGGGGGTGAGAGGCTGTGGGATATTTATCTGTTCTGGTTTCAGCTGAGATAGAGTTAATTTCCTTGCTAGTTTCATGAACAGGGCTGTGGTTTGGATTTAATATGAAAATAATGTTGGCAACCTACTCTTGTTTTGGTTGTTGCCAAGTAGTGCTTACCTTCAGTCAAGGACTTTTCAGCTTTCCATGCTCTGCCAGTGAGGAGGTGCACAGGGAGCCAGGAGGGAGCATGGCCAGGATAGCTGACCCAGACAGACCAAAGGGATGTGTTATCAGCACTGTTTTTGTCACAAACCCAAAACATAATGTCTACTATGAAGAAAGTTAACCCCATCCCAGCCAGATCCAGTACCTCTTACCATCAAATTGGGGTCAAAAAANTATGAGTTTTACTTTTTTTTCTTTTCTGATTCTCTTCCTCATTCCCTGGAGGGGGTGAGAGGCTGTGGGATATTTATCTGTTCTGGTTTCAGCTGAGATAGAGTTAATTTCCTTGCTAGTTTCATGAACAGGGCTGTGTTTTGGATTTAATATGAAAATAATGTTGGCAACCTACTCTTGTTTTGGTTGTTGCCAAGTAGTGCTTACCTTCAGTCAAGGACTTTTCAGCTTTCCATGCTCTGCCAGTGAGGAGGTGCACAGGGAGCCAGGAGGGAGCATGGCCAGGATAGCTGACCCAGACAGACCAAAGGGATGTGTTATCAGCACTGTTTTTGTCACAAACCCAAAACATAATGTCTACTATGAAGAAAGTTAACCCCATCCCAGCCAGATCCAGTACCTCTTACCATCAAATTGGGGTCAAAAAAATTCCAAAACTATTCCCAAACTGGAAAATCAGAGGTGTGACTTAGGACTAAATCCTATCTTGAGAATGTTTGTAAGAATGTTGAAAGATCTTTCTGCACATCAGCAGGGCAAAGGAAAAGCTATCAAATAATCATTTGGAAAAGAAGAAGAAAGAAGAAATGTTTGTTTCAAAAGCAAATGTATACACATAGCTGTAAAAAACTAAAAATCATGGATTCAAACAGTCTAAATGAGTGCACTGTACTTTGATCTTTAATTTTTTTTCTTCTCCTTCTCAAGGTCTGCTTGCATTATAACAAAGGTGATGGACTTCATGGATCTTGCTCCTTTAAAACATCCTGCAGCAAACTTCATGTTTGCCAGTACTTTTTGCGGGGTCAGTGCAGATTTGGCAGCAGCTGCAAACGGTCCCATGACTTACTGAATCCAGAATGTTTTGAGAAACTGGAGAGACAGGGGATGAGCTCAGACATTATTAAGAAACTACCTTCCACTTATAGAAACATGTATGACATAAAAAATGGCAGCAGAAACATGTATGACATAGAAGATGCCAAGTCTTCACCATGCAAAGGTAAGTAATACCATCTTTTGAATACATCAGAAGAGTCATGGTAGTGAATTTAATATTTTCTCTGGTGTCATTAAGAAAACTGAATTTACATCTTGATTTGTCTTTTAGGAGGGACCTTGTACCTATCTCATTAACAGAAATCTTTGTCTTGACAAGTCAGGGGAGGTTCCTGAGAAATAGAGTGCTGGTGTTTATGAAATTCTTAAACTTAGGGTTAGAAAAGCATAACAGGAGGTGGAAGTAGGGAACTCTATAATTTTGTAGTTTTTTAGGTAAAATGTGTAAAGGTAGAGACCTTTTAGGAATAGGAGCGATGTTTGTCTGATTATAAACTATTTAATTGTCTGATTATAAACTATTTGTTTTTCTTTAATGTAGCCATTGTCTAGCACAAGAATTCACAAACAGCACTATCCTACTTACTTCCTAGAAGTGTAATTTTTTTTCCACTTTTCTTTTGAAGTTCTTTAGAATTGTAAATTAAGTATCGTTTAGCAGGGAAAAAAAGAGATAACAGAATGGAGAATTCAGGCATATATGCTCATCTCCACTATTCTGCCTGCAGTTCATTCTTTTCCTTGAAGTGCTTTAATTTACAGAAGTATCAGATTTTGAAACTGTATTTTATAGTTGCCAGTGTGATCAGCTGTGTGGAATGCACAGTTAAGTTAAGTATAAAGTATTGAATTCTTCTCATTTTGTGGTGATAGTTAAAAACTGTATCTGAGGAATTCAGCAGTTACAGGGAAATCAAGCTCAGAAAGGATGGATACAGGGAGGACTTTGAGTATACAAGTTTATCAAAGGCTTCAGTGTCTTTCTGGAGCCGAGTTAGGTAGTTACAAACATCGCCTTTGAACATCTTCCCTAGGGATAGGAGCACTTTCAAGAGGTGTTGTTGATCCAAAGTGTATTAATAGTTATAATTCCCCCCTCTAGACAAAAAACCCAGTGCTGGACCGGATTCCTCAGCTACAAGGGAGGATGAATCAGAACAGATATGTTTACACCATCTGTACAGGAGTTGTGGCTTTAAAGGTAGGTTGTCTCAAGTATCAGTACCTGTTGGAAAAACCCAGCTCTACAGAGATGGGGCAACTGAGAGGTGTTTTTAAAGGTTTCATTCTGTTATCCATCTCGTAGAAGGGTGAGACACAAGAGATGTAAAACTCAATGCCATTCTATCAGAAGCCAAACTATTTCTTTGTTACAATACCTTATAAATGTTTTTCAGCCTATTAGCTGTTGCCACACAATGCTGTTAATACTTCTAACACTAATCACCTATTATTTTACCCCACATGGTCATGTTACAATGCATCTTTCACAATTCTAATTCTCAAATCTGGCCTGTTTGCGAGGCCATCGTTTGAAACTTGTTTCCAGTTCAATTTCTCTTTGAACAATGTCTTCTCTGTTCCATGGCCTTTCTAAGTCAGCACACCTTATCTCAGAGTTTGCATGAAGATGTACAAGACTATGTCAGCTTTCAGTCAGGCTTTGAGAATCCTCTACAAATGCATTTCTCACATCTCCCCCTCTTTCTTGAACTGTAAAAACTTCTTTGATGGTCTTATTCATCATTTGCTGCACACAGTGAAGCACACAAGGCACTATCACCAATATTGCTACTATAACAATCACTACATATAAACCTATTTTGCAAAGTTCCTTTAGCCAAGGTGCAAAGTTCCATCCTTCAGACAAATCTTCTAACCATGATCCATCATCTGTTTTAATTTGATTTGCCTAATCTTTCAGTTTTTGAAGCTATTTGTGGAAGGATTCTGAATGGTCAGACAAATTCATACAACACAATTCTTCAAATTCTTCACAACCACATCCATGTGCCAGTAAGAGAAAATCGGTGGTGGATCTGTTCTGTAAGGTTGCATGTCTAACAGCACTAACATCTGTCATCATATCACTAAATACAATGGAAGCAGCATTGATTTCTTCCCTCAACCACCACCCCAGTTGGTCTAATTGTTTCAATGCTACAGCTGAGGCAAGTTGAGGTAAAAACAAACCTGATGTAACTTGTTTTGCAGGGTTCCAGAGTTTAAAATTGTTATTACAGTTTTCTTCATAATGATGAGCAGACCTTTTTCCTCTATGTTTTTTCTTGATGGCTTTTTTAATACTAGATGCTATCACAGTGAGCTGTCTGATGATACATAGGCTACCTTTAATTTTTGAGGGAATGCCCTGCTAGGCTCTGTCTCCACAAATAAGCCAATATCCTTCTGGCAATTGCCATGGGAATTCATCAAGATCAACAGTCTTACCCTTAGGGGGCACAGGGGTGGCACAATTGCACCAAAAACTTGAGTTCCTGTACACAGGATGATGGGGAGTAACATTTAATTGCACATCTCCCCAATACTAAAAACTCAGCACAAAATTCCATTGTCAAAGAACCAAGAATTTCCAATTCTTGAGGTTCAAAGGGTGCCTTAAGAAGTTCAGGAGCCCAGTGATACCAGTCAGTTGTGGGATGTGTCTTGTTGGCAACTGCGTGCCAATAATTGTCACAGTTAGGTATTGGCCACTCTTTGGCTGGCATTGGCACACCGACTAAACAGGTTGCAGAGGGTTTGTCTGGGCTCGAATTACTCATACATATGGTGTCTGAGCCTGCTGACTTGGCTAAAGCAACCCAAACATTTGTTTTTGGTTGATCTACAGGCATATCTGCATTGCAAAAGCAAGCAAGTGAAACTAACAAGCACCAATACATCGTTTGATCTAACTCCATGGTTTTAGTTCAGCTATTCTTGGTAGCTGAACCAAGCTACCAAAAGTCCAGTCTTTTTTTCTGTTCTCATAAAAAGGAAGTGATAGACATCTTTCACAGAAAGAGGAAACTTCAGAGTTTATGCATATGTTTAGTTAGTTCTCACTTCTGTCTTGAGTGCTGTAGGAGAGTGTTTGCCCTGGTACACTAAACAAAGGAGATGTTTTGTTTTGCTTTGGAATCTGCCTGTGCTGAAGATTGGCTGCCCCACCTGTGTTTACCTAAGTGATTGCTGAATCCTCCTCATATGAACTGTGTGGTGCAGTTTCTCCTTGACTTTCCCTGTAGTTAAGTTTCCTTTTGTTCTGCTGTGGAAATTGGCCATGGGTTTATGCACCTGTGCACTGGTGATGTCACCTTCACTCCTGTTGAGGAGTGACTGCACGCTGACTCGTTGAGCTCTTGGTAACATTTGTGATACCCGGCTCACTGCTCCCATTGCTCTTCTTGGTGGAGCCTGGATCTCTTTTGGCATACTGAAGGGCAAAGGACTTTGAGACTAAAGGAATGATATCTGTGTATTTATCAAAAGGGAGGAAAGGTGGTGGTTGTTAACTGGTTGTATTGGAAGGTGTGGGACCTTGACATGTTGTAAATAGTATGGAATAGGTGGTGGATACACCCCTGCTTTCAGCTGGGACAGAGTTAATTTTCTTCTAGAAGCCAGTGCAGTGCTGTGTTTTGCATTTAGTGTAAGAATAACATGGATAACATACTGATGCTAGTTGTTGCTAAGAAGTGCTTACCCGAAGTCAAGAACTTTTCAGCTGCCCATGTTTGGCAAATGAGGAGGGGCACAAGCAGCTGGGAAGGAACATGGCCAGGCCAGCTGACTTGAACTTGTCAAAGGGCTGTTCCATACCATTAGAACACCATGCTCAGCATATTAACTGTGGGAGTTGGCTGGGAGGGACTGATTGCTGCCTGGGAATGGGCTGGGCCTCAGTCAGTGGGTGGTGAGCAATTGTAGTGTGCATCACTTGTACTTCTTGGGCTTTATTCCTCTCTTGCTTTTCGTTAGCTTTCTTATAGGTATATGAGAATATATATGTATAAGTATATGTGTGTATATATGTATATATATATATGCTTCTGCTTACACTTACTACACTGTATTTATTTCCGTTACTAAACTATTTTGATTTCAACACACAGATTTAGCTTTCTCCTTTTCTCTCCGTCTCACTGAAAGAAATAGGAGTAAGTGGCTGTGTTGTACTTAGTAACCATCTGAGGTTAAACAATGACAGTCCTTCTCCTATTTTAAAACGAAGCTCTGCTGTGCTTTGGATTTTTCCTCAGTAATACCACTTTGTGATTTAGTGGTTAATCATAAATATATTTTTTTTCTATTTATGAAATAATAACCTTGTGTGAACCTGTGATCTTGATTCCTTTTTTGTCTCTGAAACTGAGAATGATCTGTGCAATTTTAATGTGCAAAGAGAGTGTAGAATGTACCTCCCTAAGCCCAAAAATTCAAGGGTTGCTTGCTTCTGCTGAAAAATTCTGAACTACTGGTTGTAATGGTTCCGTAGGTGAACATTTTCCCTAGCTATCCTTTTGATGATTTCACCAGCTGGGTATACAGCTCTGATATGTTGGAGTTCTCTCATAGCCTGTCAAAATAATGCATCTCCTACTTCTTTAATTTAAAACTTTTACAGAAAAGTGTATCAGAACCCATTTTCACTTGCCATATAGATGGCAGTACTCTGAGGGTAATACCTGGAAGGACTTCACAAATACTGAAGAAATAGAAGAAGCATATTGTGACCCAAAAAACATCAGGTATAAACTCTTATAAAAATTTATAATGTTTGGAGTTTGCTGTATTCTATCAGATCCTTAGTGGCTGTAAATTGCTACAATTTTGTTGCAGTCATTACATAAGTAGTTTCATTTGGCATTCTTCTACTGACCTCATTTTGCATGAGATTTGCCCCTCCTTCCCCCTTTTCCGACAGTCCATATCGTGGAACTGGCAGAATACCTGGAGAGAGAGAGATACAGACTCTCAGGAGCAGAGCACATGAAGAATATGGAAACACCTTTCAAGAGTTTGGAACTGGTTATATAGCACAAAGAGAGTATTGGAAGTGGCTCATACCAGTATACCACATCCCATGCTGGAAAATTTCCTGTTCCTCTTATGTTTACAGACTCTTTGAAGCCCTTCTTAAGTTATGTCAAAGTTCTCTTTATAGTTGGTCGGCAAGAAGACAGCAGTGCCTGTTTTCCACTGTTTCTGTTCATCTTATATAACTCACTAATTTAGGAGTGGGTTATGGTTATTGCCAGTAGAACCAGTATGAGACATAATAGTGTAATGCAAAATATGTACAAAAAACAGAGCTAACATACAGAGTTGTGAAAAGTGCAAAGTGCAAAGCACACCTTGTAGTGAAAAGTGCACCTTTGTGTTCTGCTTTTGGGTGAGATTGACTTAATTTGCAAATTTGTAGTGGGCTTCTGAATCTGTGAGTAAAGTTTCACAAACAGTTCTGATTTTTTTTCTCCTTTTTTTTATAGATTTGATTATGCTTTTACTGAAGGGCTCTTTTTCCCGTTCTGTATCTGTTTTCACGATATGTGCTGTGGGTTGAAAAAAGTCAGACGTCTTTCTACAGCCTCCTCTGTGACCAAACCCCCTCACTTCATTCTTACAACAGAATGGATCTGGTACTGGAAAGATGAATATGGCACGTGGCAGGAGTATGGAAAACAAGTAAGTGTGGAGAAATGGGGAGACTCTTAAATCTGTGTGAGAAGTGCAGAACTGCTGAAAAGTGCACAGTGTTTATATCCTCCCCTCTTTTGTCACCCTCTTCCTCTCACCCATACTATAGAAATGGACATTAAAGGCCTAATGGGGTCTTCTCCCTGTGATTTTGATTGGTTCAGGTAGGGGACTGATCGCTGATGAGTTACAAATATTATCAACAGATAACTAATCAGTGAGTCGTGTCAGATAGGATCACAGTAATAATAGGTTCATTCCATTGCTTCTTAGGAAAGCCTCCTTCTCTGAAATTCCAGTAGTACTCTGCCATTTTTCTTGGTCTAGTTGGTGAATGGGTATTCTGTCCTGGTTTCAGCTGGGTTGGAGCTAATTTAGGCTATTTTACTCCCTGGTAGCTGTCACAGTGCTGTGTTTGCTTTTAGGATGAGAATAACAGGAATAAAACAGGTTCTAGTTGTTGCTACATGGTGCTCACTCTAAATCAAGGATTTCTCATATGCGAATATATCCTGCACCCACCATACATATGAGAGTTGTTGGTTTTTAAAATTGCTTGTCTATAACAGACCAGGAGAAACTTTCTTTTTTTTCTCTATTTTTGGCATGACAGGATGATCTTCATGCAGCTGCTACTGTCTCCAGTGATGACCTGGAGAAAGTTTATTTGGCTGAAAGTTCTCCAAAGCTAACCTTCAAAGCTGGAAGACATGAATATGAAATAAATTTTGTGTGTAGGTTGCATTTACTTTGTTCTTCTGTTTTGTCCCTCCCTCCCAGGTCTGTTGTGGTTTTGAACTACCTTATTACAGGAGATAAAAGAGAGAAATTTGGACTTTGAATTGCATATCTTACAGGGACAGAGCTTCTATCAAAGTTCTCAGTATAAGAGCTGTTCACATAAGCAGAGTGGCATTTTATTCCTTCAAAACCTTTATTTTTGAGAAGTTCCTGTGCTAGGTTTCAAAATGTCTGCCAGAAAGTCCAAGTATGACCCTGATGCTAGCACAAACACAAATGGTGAGGAACTTCTGGAAGACTTGACAAGCCAGCTACTTTATTCACTCGTTTACAGTAAAACAAACACTTGGACAATGTGTAGGGTCCAGACAAGATTTAGCATTGTAAGATTTTTGCAGCTATTGTCTTTTCATCCTGTCTGGAAAGGCTGAGAAAATACCCTGACCAAGTAGGAAGAAGTGTTTCCCAAGAGTTCAGGAAACATAAGCCACTTGTGTTGGCACTGTCCTCCTCTCTCTGTCGCCTTTTCTGCCATCCTTTTCAAAAATGTTGTAGAACAGTGGTGAGAATCATCCTGCTTTGTTGTCTTTGATTCAGCTCTCCATTACTATATCATTCTGCATGAAAAACAGCCAAACAAAAAACCCACAAAGCAACAAAACAGAAACGGCGTGTTACCTGCTGTTAGTGATTCAATCAAAAGCAAAGCTGGGAGAACTTGTCTGACTTAAAAGTGAGAGTTTCATAGTGAAGCAATTAATTTTCTAAACTTTGGGCTTTTTTAGTAACTTAGGCGAATATATGCAGTGTAGATGTCTTCCAGAACTTAATTTCTAGGCTTGGTGGTGTCAAGAGGTTTTTTTTGTTTGTTTTCCTGTGTATCTCTCTCTGAAGATGAGGCCTCACTGTCCTGGCTGGTACCGACTCTTAGTTGTTAGTACGATGTCAGGGCAGCTGCAGAGGTTCTAAGATCCAGAAGGAATGCCTCTGAAAATCAGGTTGCTATGACTTGTTTCTCTTGGTGGTCAATAAAAATTATCTGTGATAGATGTTGAGTTCTGTTTACAGGGTTTGAAAACTTCAACTAAATATAGTAAAAAAGTACCTTGGTTGCAAAATGAGGAGGAGGAGGCCTTTTGTGTCAATGTTTTTGACAAAACAACTTAGTGACAAATGTGGCTGCAGTGTGAAGGCTTTCTAAAACATCTTTGATTGTTCATGGGGTTTTGTCTGCATTTTTTTTTCCCCAGCCATGATGCAGAAAAACCTTCGCTACGGAACAGAGAGGAAGATTTGCAGAAGACCTAAATTTGTCTCTCAGGCAGAGGTGGAAAAAACAAGAGCCAGGTAAACTACAACTGCTCATTCTGAGCTGATAGGTTTAGTGCTTTGTGAATGCTGAATCTTCCATGGGTGCAAGTAGGGTGAAGAAGTAGCCATTAAGGCAATCGTGTAAGACTTGGAGAGGGAAAGGGACATACCTTTCTTACAACCATGTCTAGCCATGGTTGTAAGTGTTGCAGCCTGGCCTGCAGTTTTCAGTCAGCTCAGGAACCTCTGCAGTGAAGAAAATTTGGGCTTGGCCTCAGGAGGTATGGAAATGTAGGCAGTAATTCAACACGGAGCAATGTGTTTATGTGTACTAGCTCTTTCTGAGATGAGTAATTTTGAAGGCTAAGTGCAAGTTCAGAAAAATCCTTTTGAGAGCAGCCAGGCAATCTGAAAGAAAAGCAGTAGTTGTTGCAGGTAGAGCAAAGGGTGGGAGCCTGCAAGGAGATAGAGTTGCATATAACAGCCAATTTTTGGACATTCCCTTGCAGCACACAGGCCTTGCTTAAACACTGAAAAGAGCAGCTAAACACACCAATTAAAACCAGGATGGAAGTACAGGGGAGGGCTGTATCTATCCTGTTTCTATCATACTGATGTGATACTGGATGCATTTGTATTTACCTTCCCTGGTGTAGCAGAGCTTTTACGTATACATTCAGCTCTGCAAGAGAAATCCTTATGTGTCTAGTTCAGAGTATATATTTATTCTTTTTTCGTTTGGCATCTTGCTTCCTGACATAAGTCTTGATGTGATGACTTGGAACAAATATTTTCGTGTGCTGAACAGTTATGACAGTTTTGAAATATTTTTGAATATGTTCAGTTGCCTATATTCTCCCTAAGCTTGACAAAAATGTTTAGTATGATATGTACATAAACTGTCATGTTAAGTTTTATTTTAATTGTCTATTTGTAATGTCTTATAATTTACAGGGGCGTTAAACATACAGAAGGGTTTAAGGGCATTCCAGCTCACTGGGACAAATCTGCCCTGCCTGAACTGGGATTCAAGGTTTGAAGCTTTTTTCTTTCCGTCACTTTTGTCATATAAGGTTTGTTGCATCACAAGTTGAGTGTTTCTATAAAGATCCTCTGGTTTTCTGCAACATGAATTCTCAATTCCTTTTTTATTTATGTGCTCATTTCTGCTCTGTATTTAGATACTGTTTGATGCATGCAAATGTATCTTGACCCAGATCTTAAGAGGGCTTGAGTGGCTGCACAAAAGCATGCAAAGGTAACTTGTCAAACTTTTCCTTGCAGCTGATTGAGCTTGACTGTTCTTCTGAAGAATACAAGAAAGTCAAAGTGGACTTTCAGCGCACAATGCCCAAAGCAGCTATTAGAAAGATTTGTAGAGTTCAGAACCCATCCCTCTGGGAACTGTATCAATGGTATGTGTAAAACACTGCTCTGGTATGTATGCATGATGTTTGTTGTTTCTATAGTTAGCTGTATGTTCTGTGATAAAGACAGAACATACATTCCTAAAATGCCTCTGCTTCCACTCTCCCACTGAAATACGTACCTAGTATGAACATTTAGATAAAGAGGTATCAACAAACCCAAAACTTAGTCAAGACACAGAGCTTAGAACAGTCAGATTCAGGGCTGTGTGGGAGGAATCTTTGCTCCTGACTTCTGCCAGGCCTGTGTCCATGACAGCTTCCTTCCAGTAAAACCTTGGAGCTGGTAATGAGTCACATCTAGCACAATGTTTTGCAGCTGGTCAAAACTGAAACAGCCTTCAAAATTAAATGCAAAACTCAGGAGGGAAAGCCTTAATATAAACTCCTGTGTTCAGGGAAAAAAAAATTAGGCTGAGACTCCTCCCTCTCTCTTCAAAGGCAGTGAATGAAAGAAAACATTTATAGGAAAGTATTTATGTATAACGAAAGCATATTTCTATGCCCAAATAGGCCTTACTGTAAAGATTTTCAGAATATACTCTTGTGTAAAATTGTTTCTGAGTGTCTGGAATGTGTGGGGACTGCCACTGTGGAACTGCAAAGATTCTGCTTCTCATTGCAGGCAGAAGGACCTGATGCAGAAGAGCAATGGTGGAAAGGCTGCAGATGAGCGATTTTTATTTCATGGGACCAGTAAAAAAGACATTGATGCCATCTGTCAGCAAAACTTTGACTGGAGAATCTGTGGCCTTCATGGGACAGTCTATGGCAAAGGTTATCTTTTAGCTCTTGCAGTAATCCTAGACTTGCTAAAAAATTCTCAGTACTTACTGGAGAGGGTAAAGTTTACAACTTACTGGAGAGAGTAAAGTTTACAACGTGGTACTTGGCCAGTCCTGGGCTGCTCTCTGTCATGATGTGGGCAACAGAGCTGAATTTCACAAGGGTCATTTGGAGCTAAGGCACTCTGAAAGGCCTTGGCCTCTGCTCTCCTAAGTCCTTGCAAGAAAAGACAGACTTGTAGGATAGTTTCTGCTAGACTCCAGGCTTACTGCTGTTCCAGTTTCTCCCAGTTCCTATAGGAAAGCAGTCTGGCTTTTTTTTTTTTTTTTAAATTTTTTCCCTGGAATCTAAATGCCATTCAGCTTACAGGCTTTTTTGCCTTGTTAGCAAATTATATTCTTTTACATTGTGCTGTGTACAAGAAATTACCAGCACATGGAGTGGAATAGCTGAGGCAGGCTTACTGGCTGACTATACACCTTTCTGCTTGAACACTTTGTAACTCTCAGAAATGTTAGAGAATCTCAACATATTTTGAGCTGGAAGGGACCTACAAGGATCATCAAGTCCAGCTGTGCTGATGAATATTAGTAGCCTCTGCCAGGAGAGGAAATGTGGTGATATTGGGGAAGGTGGACATCTAGGGTCAGGAGGAAATCCTTTAGAGGATTATGATAACACTTTAAACATTCCTTTTTAATATATGTGCAGTGAAAACTAAAAAGTGCATAGTGATCATTTCCACTAAGAGGGACATAGAAGACAAGAGAAAACTTTGGAAAGGCTGTTCATGAATTGCTTAATGGATTTGTTTATTAATTCATATTCACACAGTATCATTTTCTTCCTGCAGTTTTGGTGTCTTATCAACTCTGTCTTGGTGTCTCTTCTGCAGGAAGCTATTTTGCAAGGGATGCATCTTATTCTGACAACTACTGTGGGGCAGACTCACAGACCAAGACCATGTTTCTGGCACGAGTGCTGGTGGGGGAGTTCACTCTTGGTAGTTCTGAGTACGTTCGGCCTCCCATGAAGGACAGCCAAAACTTCTATGACAGTTGTGTGAATAACTCTTCAAACCCTTCTATCTTTGTCATCTTTGAGAAGCAGCAGGTTTATCCAGAGTATCTCATAGAATACCAGGCATCTGCAAGACTTCTATAGCAGCAAAACCTGTCATCCTTATGTTTAACTGATTTAAATGGTTTTTTAGTTTTGGCTTAAGACAGGAAAATTGATTTTGAAGAAGCTGTGTGGTCAGATAGGTGAGTGTTCAGAAACATTTTTTCTCTGTCTTTTCTGTGCAATAGAAAACAAGGCATAAAAAGAGGATGTTTTAGAATTTCTAAAATCCTGTTTATGTATCCTATTTTTAGCAGCTTTCACATCACCCTACATTATGAGAGCCTTTCATAAATTTATTAGAAGAAGTTGCTGTTGGTTGTAGCATGAGGATTGGCCATGACTGACAAGTTTAAACAATTTTTAGTTATTGTTTCAGGATAGATTTTTTCATGTGCTATCCCTCTACCTGTTTATCTTTTAACTCAAAACTGGATAAAACACAGTTTTTTAGTAATCTATATCCTGTAACAGTAGACATTCAGGTGTTTGCAAATGTGATTGTACAATCTCTGTGCTCAACTCATTGCATAAATTCTCAGTGGCACTCTTCTTTTTTGTCCCTACTTAATCTGCACCAACAAAACCTCAAAAATTAAACTTGCTTGTTGAAAAAGAGCAGACTTATTTTCACTTGTTGAGTTTCTCATTTAAAACAAGTACCAAAGAAACAAGCATAACAGGGGTTGCTTGGTGCTGTGCGACTCGGTTGATTTACCCTGTCAACTAAATACTGTATTTTATGTCTGAGAACAGAAGTTTTTCATGACTTTCACTGTGCCTACATACAAAAGAGTGCTGGTAGGTGCTGTGGAGGAAGTAGAGGAGGCAACTCACGCTGTTATTTAATACCATACTTAGGAGGGAAATACATTGCTTTTCCTGCTTGGTTATCAGTACCTTGTTTCTGTGGATGAACTTTACAGTTCCCTTTCAGCTGTTGGGAAGGATGGTGAGTGACTGTCCCTCATTAGGTTATCTGTCTCTTTGGGTGGAGGAGAGTCACAGATCTCCTGTGTAATCAAGCTATCGTTGGACTTCTTTCAGGAAAAATGTGCTTACCTGGGAAGTGGTCTTCAGCCACAAAGCTGAAATCTTTAAAATCTGAAGATTAGGTTGAATATTTAATTATTCCCATCAGAAGAAGATAATGGCGTTGAGCCAGTCAGCTTACATGTGTGCAAAATCAAAAAACTTGAACTATCAAATATTTTTTTAAGATTAAAGTTACTGATGAATAGATAGATACTTTATCATAGCATTAATATGCTAAAGTGGCTATATATTAGCTATACTGTACTGCAGAAGCCTTAAGAAATATTTTCTGTATGACCTAAAAAAGCTCATGTATTCTGTATACTTCTTTTTAATTCATCTGGATGATGATTGATAGGTATTCACTGGGTAACTCTTTATTACTTCAGCACTGTGAGCCAGGAGCTTGTCCATGATTAGCTGGAGTGAGGCTGTGCTGACCCCTTTTTATGTGAACTAGAACCATGATACCTAAAGGAAAATAACTCCTATTTGTGTTTAATCCGAGTGAAACACAGGATAGGGAAAGGCAAGTTGACTGTATTATTTTTTTGAAAGATTTGTAATAGGACATAAATGATAAATCTCATGTCAGCAAATGAGCGTGTCAGCAAATAGTACATTCATTGAGGAAGGTAACAGTTATGGAGGAAAGCTTTCCTATCTGTGCAGAATAAGGTTTTTCTGCCAAAACAAAAACTGTTCATATACGTGTTAATGGCAAATGAGAATACTGGTCGTATGTATTTCTTCCTTTGAACATAACCAGAATTTCAGGTAAGAACTAGGATAGCTAAAGTCCTGTTAGTCTTCTGCCAGAAAATTGAAACAAACATTCTTTTTCAGGCAAAAAGTTGAAATATTTTTATTGACTTTTTTATTGTATTTTTAAAACCTCTAACTTGATTCTTGGAGAGGATGTGTGTATGCTTGTGTGTGTGTGTATGAGTGTAAGTAAAACAGCGAATAAAATGCCCGGTTGTAGTACTTTGTCATCTGTTATTTCTCCATTATCACAGAAAAAGAAAAGTTGCCATGTTTTCCACTTTTGAAACTCCAGGGGTAACTTTCTTGTGTGTAGTAAATAAAGAGGTACTCAAACGAGTAAATTCCTTCCGATGGTTTTCTCTCTTTCAATCCTGAAATTACAATGTTTCAATACACTTGTGAGTTCAGAGGCTGTTGTTAAGCGGTAGGAGTCTCTCTACAGCTGTTTGGGTTGCATTTGGAAATAGATTAAAGAGATGTTTGCATTAAATCCAAACTTTAGGTACAAAGTCATATTGAACCTCTTTTTTGAGTGAGGAGGATCTCTTGGCTACTTAAGCAACCGAGCAGGAAGAGTGTGATAATCTGTCACTCACTCCCACACAGTGTGAGCAGAAAGATAAGCTGTGAAGGTTGTTTCCTTTTTCGGCAACGGGTCCATCCAGACGGCAGAGCCAGCCACTCTTTGCTGTGCCAGCAGTGGAGTGTGGAGCATGGGGGTTTATGAACCCTGATCCGCCACCTGCTGCGCTGGGGAGGGGGCTGGCAGCCAGCCGAAGGCACTGCACTGCACCCTTTTGTGAGGGTTACTTGGAGCTGGGTTTGTCATGATACTCTGACTGGATTTTATGAGATGTGGGTGTCAAAATCCTGTCTTAAGTGTTGGCAGCAAAGGAGTGGCAGTATCTGGTTTGGATACCTGCAGCCTGGCAAAGTAGGGGCTGGTGGGTGAGAGGAACTTGTGTAGATGGTGGTGATGTGCTACAGTGGTGTGCTCAGTTCTGCTGGGCTTGGAGAAGGAGCTTTGCTTCTAGGAACCAGTGCTCAGAGCTGCCTTAGGGCCAAAGGGCAAGTGAGAATTGCAGAAATGCTGCTTTACTTGGAGTACATCCAGCAGAAGATCCAGGTGGGATGGCTGTTACATGGACAGCATTACTGGTACTTCGCTGTTTTTCCATGGGATACTTCATGGCTTTCAAAGCTCCACTGCACTTCTTACTTCAGGCCCATGACAAATTTATCTCTGCATGCAGAAATCCTAGCAATTGAGGGAATACTCCCTCTTGAAAGTAGCCACAGCCCCCAGCACTGCAGGGAAAAAAACATCTTGGAAACATGAGATTTTTCAAGGTCAGGAGAAAGTGAGTGGGGCCAGTATAAACCAAGCAGTGACAGTTTATAAATCAACTTTAAATTCTTTTACCATGCTTCCTGCTGTAAACACATGGAAGAGTCTGGTATCAGGTGAAGGTATGTCCTGGATGTTTAACAAAGGGAAATGAGAAGGTGATCATTGCCTGAAGTGTCTCATGCAGAGAGGAAATTCTGCAGTTTAATGCCAGGTAAGAACAGAAAGTTCCAATTTGCAATCCATGAAGAATAGTCATTTCTGCCACCCAGCTCTGTTTTTCTAGGAATACTATTTTTAAAGTACAAAACTGTAAAGCTTTTTTTCTATCAACAGCTTCATTAAAAATGCCATTTTATACTGACAGCTTTCTGTCATCATTACAAAGACCAGAAGACATATTTAATAGAAGCTTTCCTTTACCAAGCAGCCTTTGCTTCGTATCAGCTGTCACAGAATGACTAAAACCCTTTTGTAACACAGACATGCCTGATTTTAAACAAACTCACAGCTCAGCAATGCAAGACAACACATTTGCTGTTTCTGAGGAAAGGAATTATTTTAAACCAGTTTCCTTGTTCCTTCCTAGACCCAACTACTGCTGACTGAAGCATGTTGTACCAGAATGCTGGTTACCATTACTTAAAGGATATAAAGCTATGTTTGCTATTTCAACTATAAACAGAGTGCTGGGGGTGGGGATTTTTGTTGTTGCTGTTTTGCTTTTGTTTTGGAGGGCTTTTGGTACTTTTTTCTTTGTGGTTTGTTTTTTTGAGAGGTTTTTAATTAATTCTAAAACCAGTTTTGTTCAAGATCGGTTTGGGACCATGTTTTATAGGTGCACAAACACACAGTGATTGCAGCAATATTACCAGTTTCTGTTTTGAACAGCTGCTGGCAATCTAATGCCTTGTTTTTCTGGAACTGTGTGCTTCCAGAGGCTCACTGATCCCTGCCACAGCTCACCCTCTAGGTGTGTTGCTGAGCTCACACAGCCAGGGTGCAGTCCAATGCCACTGAGTGCCCTGGTGCAATGTCTGCAGCGTCTGGTGACTGTATCACCAACTGTTAATGAGAAGGAACAATATGGCTTGGGGCTCTTCCTGTATTCCTGGAAACTTGGCAGCCTTTTTCCTGTCTTCTCTAGCTGTCTCTCTCAGCCTGCATGTAGAACAAGGGTTGATGCACTTCCAGAAATCTGACTTCAACTGCAAAAATAATTTCTCTGTTCCATAGTGTTACAAACTGACAGGTGAAAACTCATAACACTTCCTAACCAGAAGCCTGCAGAACAGTTGCAAGACTCTTAGCATAGACGCAAGTGAGTTTACTTGAACCCATAATGTCCATGTTCAATGTGGATGCAGATGGGAAAGACTTGGTTCATTTTCCAAGCCTATAAAACATGATGCACACCTGCAGCAACTTCAGGACTGATTTTTTTTCAGTGGCATCAGTATTTGAAATTATGCTGGTGCTGGTGGCACCTCAATGCATCCCAGTGATACCAGTTTGATGCCAGTGCCAGCAAGAGATGCACAGAGCCTGAAGAGGGTTCCTAGATCAGCTAGAGAGCACCTGAAGAGCAGTACAAAGGAATTCCAGCCACTCCAGCCCAACTTGAATGCTTCTCTGCAAGTATATGCAGCGTGCAGAATAAAAAATGGGATTAGAAATGTGGACTCCTGCAGGTCTGTGATCTCACTGGCCTCACACAGACATGGTGGGCTGGCTCCTGTGACTGGAGTGCTGGAATGGAAATATACAGGCTTTTGAGGAAGGACAGAGGAGATGAGAAGGGGGGATGTCACCATCTGTCAATGACCAGGTGTGCACCTGGGGATGGATGAGGAACTGACTGAGACCGTACAGGTCAGGATTAAAGGATACAAGGTACCCAAGAAAGCTTGTTAAAATTCAAAGATCACTTTCTCTCAGATCAGGAGTCATGCATCTCAACAAAGAGGAAGTGAGGCAAAAATACCAGGAGACTTTCATGGACGAATAAGGAACAGACAAAACAGAAGTCTACAGAAGATGGAAGCAAGGACAGATAGCCTGGGAGGAATACAGAGAAATTGTCTAAGCAGTCAGGGAACAGGTTAGGAAAGCTAAAGCAAGCCCTGATAGAAATAAATCTGGTCAGGGATATCAAAGGCAACAAAGAAAGCTTCTACTGGTATGTGGGTGATAAAAGCAAGACTAGGGAAAATGTGGGGCCTCTCTAGAAGGAAACAGGAGCTCTGGTTATCCAGAAGATGTAGACTGAGGTACTCCATGACTTCTGCCTCAGTCTTCACTGCTAAGTGCTCCAGCCGAGCACTTCCCAGGCAGAGACTGAGAAGAAGAGGTTATACAAAATCATGGATAAGAGAGGGACAAGCTTGATTTAGGCTTGGATTATTCTGTCAAAAATGAAACACATGACAACTTTCTAGTTCATGTAAGGAATACAAACAAGCCTTTGACAGATGACTTCAGATAGAATAAACTTTGTGCTCATTCAGGTGGGAAGTTTTTAGTCAAGGCCCATCCAGCTTTTTGCCAACTGTGTATATAAGCTGCCTCCAGCCCACTATTTTTAGGAGAGGAAAAATTATGCATAATGTGTAGAAACTAAGGTAAATACAGCATGTTGCTTTTCAAATAAATAACAATCACTCCATCAGCAATTCATATAATCAGTGTGTCTGTAACAGGACACTTCTCTTTAGCATGCCAGAAATGCTCCATGGGAAAAGGAACAATTCCAAGACTTCCCTAGTCAGTACTTCACCACTATTGCCTATACAGATCTGTTTAAAAAAAAAATACATGAAAGAGAAAGAGACAATCTTTGAGGAACAAGATCCAGTAATTTGATCAGTGTTCAGGCAGCATGTGGGAAGAAGGCAGCAAAAGATGCTTGCTGGAGAGAAACTCAGGGACCTAGCCAGGCATCAGTGAGCAGATGGCTCCATCCTTGCAGTGAAGCTGAGCAGTCAGTCTCTTCCTCCTGCTGCTGCAACACTTCTCTGTGCACACCATCAAGAGAGATGCTACAGCTAAGGTACCCTCAAGCAGACTATATCAAGCAGGCAGAAGGTCAAGACTTGCAAAGAATCAAAGCTGCATCCTTATTTTTATAGTGCTGCTAGAATTTTTGTGATATACAAATATTTAAAGAAAAAATATAAGAATAAATGAATTGTAAAAAAGGGTCTTGGGACTGTACCAATCTCTTCTCACAGTTCTGTTGTGGTTTAACCCCAGCCAGCAGCTCAGGCCCTCAGAGCTGCTCATTCATGCACCCGTAATGGGATGAGGGAGAGGACTGTAAGAATGAGAAAACCCATGGATTGAGATAAAGATAGTTTAATAGGTAAAGCAAAAGCCACACACAAAACAAAGAATTTATTCACCATTTCACAATTTATTCCACCACCTGCAGGCAGGTGTTCCACTACCCCAGGAAGCAGGGCTCCAGAAGGTATAACAGTGACTTGGGAAGGCAAATGCCATCACTTTGAGTGTCATCCACCTTCCTTCTTCTTCCCCTAGTTTTATGAGCTGAGCATGGTGCCATAGGGTATGGAATGTCCCTGTGTTCAGTGCGGGTCAGCTGGCCCAGCTGTGTTCCCTCCCAGCTTCTTGTGCAACACTAGCTGTGTGGCAGGTGAAGGCTTTGC
Source organism: Donacobius atricapilla (assembly GCA_013397315.1). Taxonomy (NCBI): domain Eukaryota; kingdom Metazoa; phylum Chordata; class Aves; order Passeriformes; family Mimidae; genus Donacobius; species Donacobius atricapilla. Next base: position 374,939 of record WBMY01016402.1, read on the forward strand.
AGAGGAGGAAGACAGAGAGAATGTGAGGAGTGGAAGCTATGGCTGTTTTGGCTGGGAAGATGCATGTGCACCGTCACACAGCTTGNGTTCCTAGATCAGCTAGAGAGCACCTGAAGAGCAGTACAAAGGAATTCCAGCCACTCCAGCCCAACTTGAATGCTTCTCTGCAAGTATATGCAGCGTGCAGAATAAAAAATGGGATTAGAAATGTGGACTCCTGCAGGTCTGTAATCTCACTGGCCTCACACAGACATGGTGGGCTGGCTCCTGTGACTGGAGTGCTGGAATGGAAATATACAGGCTTTTGAGGAAGGACAGAGGAGATGAGAAGGGGGGATGTCACCATCTGTCAATGACCAGGTGTGCACCTGGGGATGGATGAGGAACTGACTGAGACCGTACAGGTCAGGATTAAAGGATACAAGGTACCCAAGAAAGCTTGTTAAAATTCAAAGATCACTTTCTCTCAGATCAGGAGTCATGCATCTCAACAAAGAGGAAGTGAGGCAAAAATACCAGGAGACTTTCATGGACGAATAAGGAACAGACAAAACAGAAGTCTACAGAAGATGGAAGCAAGGACAGATAGCCTGGGAGGAATACAGAGAAATTGTCTAAGCAGTCAGGGAACAGGTTAGGAAAGCTAAAGCAAGCCCTGATAGAAATAAATCTGGTCAGGGATATCAAAGGCAACAAAGAAAGCTTCTACTGGTATGTGGGTGATAAAAGCAAGACTAGGGAAAATGTGGGGCCTCTCTAGAAGGAAACAGGAGCTCTGGTTATCCAGAAGATGTAGACTGAGGTACTCCATGACTTCTGCCTCAGTCTTCACTGCTAAGTGCTCCAGCCGAGCACTTCCCAGGCAGAGACTGAGAAGAAGAGGTTATACAAAATCATGGATAAGAGAGGGACAAGCTTGATTTAGGCTTGGATTATTCTGTCAAAAATGAAACACATGACAACTTTCTAGTTCATGTAAGGAATACAAACAAGCCTTTGACAGATGACTTCAGATAGAATAAACTTTGTGCTCATTCAGGTGGGAAGTTTTTAGTCAAGGCCCATCCAGCTTTTTGCCAACTGTGTATATAAGCTGCCTCCAGCCCACTATTTTTAGGAGAGGAAAAATTATGCATAATGTGTAGAAACTAAGGTAAATACAGCATGTTGCTTTTCAAATAAATAACAATCACTCCATCAGCAATTCATATAATCAGTGTGTCTGTAACAGGACACTTCTCTTTAGCATGCCAGAAATGCTCCATGGAAAAAGGAACAATTCCAAGACTTCCCTAGTCAGTACTTCACCACTATTGCCTATACAGATCTGTTTAAAAAAAAAATACATGAAAGAGAAAGAGACAATCTTTGAGGAACAAGATCCAGTAATTTGATCAGTGTTCAGGCAGCATGTGGGAAGAAGGCAGCAAAAGATGCTTGCTGGAGAGAAACTCAGGGACCTAGCCAGGCATCAGTGAGCAGATGGCTCCATCCTTGCAGTGAAGCTGAGCAGTCAGTCTCTTCCTCCTGCTGCTGCAACACTTCTCTGTGCACACCATCAAGAGAGATGCTACAGCTAAGGTACCCTCAAGCAGACTATATCAAGCAGGCAGAAGGTCAAGACTTGCAAAGAATCAAAGCTGCATCCTTATTTTTATAGTGCTGCTAGAATTTTTGTGATATACAAATATTTAAAGAAAAAATATAAGAATAAATGAATTGTAAAAAAGGGTCTTGGGACTGTACCAATCTCTTCTCACAGTTCTGTTGTGGTTTAACCCCAGCCAGCAGCTCAGGCCCTCAGAGCTGCTCATTCATGCACCCGTAATGGGATGAGGGAGAGGACTGTAAGAATGAGAAAACCCATGGATTGAGATAAAGATAGTTTAATAGGTAAAGCAAAAGCCACACACAAAACAAAGAATTTATTCACCATTTCACAATTTATTCCACCACCTGCAGGCAGGTATTCCACTACCCCAGGAAGCAGGGCTCCAGAAGGTATAACAGTGACTTGGGAAGGCAAATACTATCACTTTGAGTGTCATCCACCTTCCTTCTTCTTCCCCTAGTTTTATGAGCTGAGCATGGTGCCATAGGGTATGGAATGTCCCTGTGTTCAGTGCGGGTCAGCTGGCCCAGCTGTGTTCCCTCCCAGCTTCTTGTGCAACACTAGCTGTGTGGCAGGTGAAGGCTTTGCAGAGGAGGAAGACAGAGAGAATGTGAGGAGTGGAAGCTATGGCTATTTTGGCTGGGAAGATGCATGTGCACCGTCACACAGCTTGAATGGATCCATGGGGCTGCTGCAGCTGGCAATCAGACAAGTTCCTTCCTGAGGGGGTGAGGCACCTGGGACATGACCTGCTCCAGTATCACAGAAGAAGTCAAGAGAGCCGCTGGGTCTGATGATCCTGGATCCCACTCCTTTGCCACTGGCTCCAGTGCACGCATGCTTTTTTTCCTTGATTCAAGGAGCTAGACAGGGATGGTGCCAACTACAATGCTTGGAAAGGAAAGGCCTCCCCATGAAGCAGATGTGGTAGCAACACTTTCTGATTACCTTTAAATTTCCTCCAGTCCTCCTGCTTGCTTTAAATTCCTATCTTCTCTGTCTCTACCTTTCCAACAGCAGTTCAGCAGCCAGCAAAATGGCTGGCACCTCATTTCTTTGGTCTTAGCTGCTGGAACTTTACTGGTAAGCCAGGGAACTCTTCATTCTTCTTCTGTCATGTTGATGGAATGTGCCAAGTGCAAATTGTTAATCTAAGTGTATTTAAAATCACTTCAAAGCATGAAGGAGGTGCAACGTCTCCAGCTTTACAGACACAGGTAGAGATTAAGCACTGTACAGGTGTCGCGGTGCCTTCAGAGAGTGTCTCTCCGCTCGCCCGGGCTAGCCCTGGCACCAGGGCAGCGAGTCAGGCATAGCTCCAGCTACAGATAACTAGAGCCGATCCTGTGGGTTCTGAGATCTGTCGACCCACTCTTCCTCGTGGCACAGTGTGTGTGTGTGTGTGACGCTAGTTAGGAGGAAAGGAGACGGGGTTGGGGAAGCAAACAAGTTTATTGGAAGGCCCGTAAGTGGGACCTCCTCACCTTGAAGCTACAGCCCAGCCCAGTGCAGAACTCAGCTTGACACTGACTCTTGAACTGGGGAGGGGAAAGGGGAGTGAACGAGGGAAAATCCAATAGGGACACACCAGGGAGTGGCTCAGGGCACGAGGGACACCCTCGGGAGCCAACTCCTTTGGGAAGGAGGGAAATCCCTCTGGCTTCAGCCTATCACTCGAGGTCCTTCCCAGAGCTTTCCAGAAGCTGGGGGGGGTTCCTGAGTGACAGGCAGCTCACCAGAGGGAGGAGCAGGGAAAGGACACATTCGATTTCTATGGAAACTGAGGAAGGATACATTGAGTGACAGGAGAGAGAGCAGGGAACAACCACACACAAGAAACCAAGGGGGGTGAACGGAACAAACCACTTAAACATATAAAATGAACATAAAAAATCCACACCGCTATATACAGGAGCCTCAGTTTTGATTGTTAGTGGAGTTCATGAAAAAATCCAATGCACTGCGTCCCAGGTCTTCTGCTGTAACTGTGGTACCTTTGGGGCTTTCTCTAGGGACTCACAAGTGCATGAAAAGGCTGTGTCATACAATGAACTGAAATTAAAATCTACTGTAAATTGTGGAAATTTAACATGAGGAAAGCATTCTCACAGCTAAGTGAAAAGAAGTGTGATGTAGAAAAGCAAATGAAAGTGGGATGCTTCTTTACAGATACTATTCACAGCAATTTGAAAATGCCCAAAAAAGACTGTGGAGCCCATTTTAAGAAGTGACTGGAGGCTGTCCCACAGGAGGGCAGTGAGGAAGCACCTACTGACCATCAGTAGGACCTAGGCTCCTACCTGTCCTAGGAGTTTTGAAAAATAATTATACCCAGTGAGTCACTAACAAAGTGTCTAATTCCAGAAAGCTTCAGGACATACACTTCCTTTTAGCGAGATTCCAGCATAATGTAGACTCCATTTTTTGGTCCAAGTGTGGCTTTTGATTTGAGCTGCAAAGGAATCTGAAAGAGAAAAGAGCACTTTATGCACAGTTGTATGTGTTTGTTTATGTGTGTATGACACCCCGACATACAGACAGACATTTTTGCTGGAGGACCAGTCCATACCAGAATTACTGTGGAAGCTGTAAAGTACTTGTTTTACAGTCAGCTCTGGTGGTATAATATTAAATAGAATTCACAGCCAGAGGCTGAGGCAGTGATTACCCAGGAATGCTGCAGATGTGAACAGAAAGAAATTAACTCTGTAAACTCTAGAGCTGGGTGCAATGTCCATAGCATTAGGCGTATACTAAGGTGCTGAGATCCTGTAAAATATGTACACATATTCTCACCCTCTATGAATGACGATATTTTGCCTGTGGTCTTGCCATACTGCTCTTCACTAAGGCAGGGCTGTGTAACAGTTCTTTTGTTGGAAAAATTGCATATCTGAAATCACATTATGCTTAAAACATGCAGTCCATGTCTCATCTCTCCTTATTATGGAACTATCTCCAGCAGCTTTCTCAAATGAAAAGAAATCACAAAGGCAAATCAATTGTCCTGCCTAAGAAACACAGTCAACTCCCTCAAGTTAAGAAGTGTGATCTTTAAGCCTCTGCATGTACAAACCTCAGTCTCTGGGCAGGTCTTGAATTTAAACTTCTGCAAAATCCTCAGCAGAGTCATTTTTGTCTCCAGCAAACCCATTTTCATGCCAATGCAGCCACGGGGTCCTGCCCCAAAGGGCAGGTATGCAAAAGGATGTCGTTCCTTCTTGCCCTCCTCTGTAAACCTAGAAGGGGCAGAGATGGAAACCAGTTCAAGAAATGCTTTTTGCTCTTGATTCCATATTTTTCATTTAAATCTCAAAAGCTGGTTATTTCAATTGATCTTAATGGAAAGGTCAAGAGGACTATTGATAGATTATGTCCTGATATTCTAAGTAAAAAGATAATTGACTTATGGCCATCATCAGGAGAGAACATGGAGACATGAGCTTTACTTCCAATCTATCTTTAATGAAAATCTCTCATCTCCTTGGATTCAGTTTCCAAGAACTTTAGACTGCTAAGGTTCAGAGAATTCATGGAGGGTAGAAAGAGATGAGAGGTAATACAGGCTACTTGGATTTTTGGAAAAAAATAATGTTGTGTATTTCCACTAATTCCATCCCCATGCTTAGATAACCTAAATAAGACTGAGCCACTACTCCAAAAAGTATTGTAGAGGCCCCTAATTTGAGATTGAAGGACCATTAATTCATGTACTAAGAACTGTTGCATATTCCATGCAAACATGTTCAGACAATTCTTGCTTTGATCACCCCCACATGTCATTCTGGTAAATTTAAAATCTCCCCTGTTTTACTCCTATAGCCAATTTCAAAATGAAATATTGGGAGCTGTAGCTGAATTATTTTATTTTTTATTATGCTCTTATTTTATAATTCTTGCTAACATTCCCAACTATACAAGCTGAACAGAGTGTTAGTAATTATGGATCATTCCCCAGGGAAGGTTCAAAAGGGAATTAATCTCAGATTCATAACAAACGGCACTGTGTGAGTCGTGGGGACTGCAGCCCCCCCTAACCATTTTACCCTTTCATACTACTGTTAAAGTGGTGAATAAACAATTAAGAAAGCTTTTCTAGATAAGCGTTGCCAAAAATACCCACCCCAGACTTCAAGTTACTGCTAAGATTCCTCTCCAGCAAAATCTCTGGGCTTCTCTAACCCTGGCATTGCTCTTCTCCGTGGCCAAAAGATTCTGATGGAACATATGCCTAGATTTGTTCCAGAAGGAGCATTAGGCAAACCCACCTACACCACACATGTGTTGTCTTACTGGCAAAGATGGTTCTGGGCTGCCTGCCTCACACCCAGTTGTTAATGGAGCAGGCACTTCTTTTCTTAGTAAACTTTTGAATGTAGTGGCAGCTTAAAATTCATCTGCCCACAAAACAGTTTAAAAATATATCTGCCCACAAAACTAAATTGTGCTTCCACACAGCACATCAGCTGAAATTCTTCTTGTAAGCTCAGCCCAGCACCTCTAACACAGGGCATGTACAAAACCACAGCTTGACAGGGTGCCACCCACTGAAGATATAAATGCTCCACGTGAAACTGTCTTGCCAAGCAAGAACCAAGGATCCTAACTTACAGACAGAGAGCAGATTCCCAGTGAGAGATGGGGTACGTTCCCCACTCACAGAGTACCCACATGGTTATATTTCAGATGAAAAGGATGCTCTAAACCAGCAAGGAGCGGGATGAGTTTCCCAGGTACAGCCAAGCCAGTGAATATACTGTCCCACTTCAGAATTTCTGCACCCAGAAGCAACATCTGATTTGGAAACAGGTCTGAAAATCTCTGCCACAGTTCAACCTTGACCAAACCTCACACCTTCTGTGGGATACACCACTATCATCACTTGTCTGGTTTAGTAGAAATAACATGTTTTTATGTTATAAGTAAAACTGTGCTCCTCTTGGTGGAAATGCTGCTTTGGGTGAATGGTAGGTGACTGTGCCTGTGAAAGAGCAGCAGAATCTGGTGCCTGCACTGGACAGGCTGGAGTTCTGTGCCCACAGGCCCAAGTAAGGACTTCAACCTAAGGATGAAAAGCAGTACACCACATACCTCTCAGGAATGAACTTCTCAGGTTCTGGCCAGAACTCAGGGTTGTGGTGAAGGTGTCCAACTGCAATTTCAATGACAGCTCCAGCTGGAATATGCTGCCCCAGCACTACACAGTCTTTAGCTGCTTCCCTAGTGAATCTGCAACAACATCATGCATCCCAGATGATTAATAAAGGTTAAAAACACAGCAGGAGAGAGATCTATGAAAGTATCTGTCTTCATCTAATAAAACAATTTCTGGGGTAATACCTTCCCATAGATGTTTTGACGCCAGTGTCTTCTCAGGTTATAATCCTCTCTACTTAGAAGTTCATAGCTTCAGTCCAGGTGGTTGACTTTTGCCCTTTTCCAGGAAAGCAATTCTGGTTGTGTATTGTTTTCCAAAGCATTAACTGCTAAACTGCTATTTTATTGTTGATGCTGGGTTTAGACTCATTTTTTATGAAAATTGCTGATAAAAAGTGTCAGTCATCTCTAGTAACAGGTAGAAAGAATATGCTGATTTGCTTCAAGGAAAAAAAGCAGAGTAACTACAGCTTTGAGTTTGTTTATTTGAGAAGCTCCTCCCTGTTGGTGCAGCACCTGAAACTAAGCAAGGGATAGTTTTAATATTAGGGCTGAATATTCTGCTGCTGCTGCTACTCTGGAAATACAACCAATTCACAAGCCTTGGAAAACATTTCACATATATTAATCAAAGACAGGCATGATGTCAAAACCAAAACTCTGCAGTTTTCCCCCACCCTGTGGTGATAGGTGACAGAGGTGTCCTTAGGAACCTCATCATGACAAGACTGAGAAAAGTTGCCTGCCAAAGCTTAGCTTGTCTCTTGCAAAAGATTGTGTGTGGGTGTGTACGTGTGGTGGTAGGTTCTGATCCAGATCTCTGGGTGCTTGGGTGGTCACTACAGATCCTAAATCAGCCCAGCCCCAGGTGGGTGCCCTGCTGTCTCAGTCTGGGAGCTATTCCTTGCCACCATCTGGAAGCACAGGGGTGAGACAATGTGCAGGAACTTCCTTTGCTGCTTCCTACACTCTGCTTAAAAAGTTGAACAGAGATTTCAGCTTCAGGGCTGTCAGTCTGGTATCATTACAGAAACACATTCTTTCCTTGCTGTCACCCATCTCCCTTTCTCATAGACAAATAAATAACAGAGGTTCCAAACCTGGAACAAAACACTGGCATGCAAAAAAAACCCCACCAAACATTGACAAGTTATCCTTCTCATTCCTAAATCAATGTGGTGATAATGGAAACATGAGTTCTGGGGAAGAAAGTTCTCTGGATAGTAAGTTCTTTTAAAAAAAATGAAACCAACTCATTTTATAACAAACTTGGCCACTACTGAGTTTTCCCTTAACTCAGTATTATCCTTATCATAGGCAATTAACATCTTTCAGTGGCCCTGGGCTGTCTTATCCTTTCCACATCCATCAGAGTAAAAGCTAGATCAATAAACAGCACTGACAACACCAAACAAAACTTCAGAAGAACTTTGTTCCATTCTCATTCTGTCTCCCATCTGACAAACACAGATTGTTTCCCAGTGATACAGCCCAAACTCAGAAACCCCTGTCTCTTTAACCAGCAAAAGTTTCCACTTGTACCTCAAGTATAACATATTAAAGCTGCATCATCTCATCCAGGAACAGATCTCTTTGATATTTACTCTCTGAACAATCCTGCAGATGGCCATGAAAAATATCTTGACTTCCAATCTTGCTGAATATATAGAAGAGATTATGATTTTAAGATTTTTTTTTTGTTTGTTTTAAGGTCCCTGCAGTCATGGGTTAAATTTTTCAAAAGCTCTCACAGCAAGCTCAGCTTTGGCTTCTTTCCAGTCATCTGATTTTTTCCCGGAGTTTCATGAGAAGCATTGTAACTGGCTGATCATTTTGTATTTCTTAATATTTGTATTTATGCTTGTGATAACTTGGAGCTTTAACAATCAGACAGTTTTCTAATTTCTTTGTCCCTTGTTTTCAGTTCATCAGTATAGTAGAATAAGTCATGTGATCTGGGACAAAACTTTCAAAAGTTAATAGATGTTACCATTAGTTTAGGTCTATTACTGTGAGGCAGTACTAAGTGCAAATGGGCCAAAGTTAAACACACACGTAAAATACAGCTTTCAGATTGTGCAACCCTTCCACAGAACAGGGCTGTAATAAGCAGCAGGGCAGGGATGGGCTTTGATGCACATCCCTGAAGCCTGAGGCACGTGGAAGCAGCAGCCTTTGGCTTTCTAAGGCCAGACCTGCTTCAAAATGGCTCCATCCTCTAACCTTGGGGGGCATGAAGAAAGGTGAGGAAGCAACCTTGGCCAATTCACTGTAAAAATATGCTTTAAAAATACCAGAATTATCCAGCTTTCCTTCAACAGGCCACATTATATCTTTCAAATGCACAAAGCAGTATTGATGTTGGCACAGAGGCTGAGAGACCATGGGTCTTCCAACAGCAGATTTCCATTTTATGGAGCTAGGGAGCTATCCTGTGTAATCAGAAAGGAAAAAAAAAAGGTACCTGAATGCAGGTGGGTACATGCGCAACGTCTCTGCAATCACCATGTCCAGATAAGGGAGTTCTTGTACATTTTGGTAATCAGGGACCATCTGAAAGGGCAGGACAAAAGGAACAATTATGTTTTCTCACTTGTAGGTGCCAAACTCATCTCAGATTAGCTTTTAAATCATCTATTTTTTTACTGGGCATCTTTCCTGTAGAAGAACTCCATGTCTCATCTAAAACAGTAAATGATAAAATTATACAAAAATGTGGGCAGTAATTAAATGTGTATGTAACATTCCTTTCATCATTAACACGCTTTGGTGCACAGCCCAGTTGAAGGTATAATAATAAATCAACTTGCTGGGAAGTATTAAAAGTAGGTCATTACAGAGAGCATCAATAGCAGTAACAGACCTATTGTTTTACACATGTACCAATATCTGCACAGGACCCCTCTTTCTTCCCAAGGGCAAGCGCATGGCTCACACTTTGTCCACAAGAAACAGCAAGTCTTTCAGTTATTTTTGTTAATGTTGGAACAACCCCTCTGCACTTTTCCAGCTATAGAACTAAAGCAAAGTGCTGGTGCTGTGATGCCTGTGGAAGGGTGGAGAAGGCACTGGGAGATTCTGGAACCCTGATGAGGAACAGCACGGGGTGGTAAATTGCTCTGCCAGGAAGTGAGGTGCTGAGGTATAGCTCAAATCCCACATGGCAGGACTGCAATAGTGCCTGAGCAAAGAAGCCTGTTTCCTCCAGCCCTTGCTTAATGCTGCTTAATTTTTCACAATGGTCAATGTCTGAGCCCATGCCTTCACAGTCCTACAAAGTCATCCAGCCCTTGACAAGGACTGGTGGGCACTAAAACCCCAGCAGGGCCGTAGCTCAGAAGACTTTGCCCTTTGACTGGCAATAAACAGACAACAAGAGACACCGAACAGCAGCACTGACACGACTCAGCACACAGACAAACAGGGAATTTCTTCCACAGTTACCTTCCTTGGAAAAAGGACATATTCCCTGTTTTATTCAGTGCTCTCAGCAGAGGGCAGCCAAAGAACATCGAATAACCTCATCAGGAAAGTAGAGTTTTGTTTTAAATTAGAGCATTTCCTAATGACTGACACAGAGTAAATTGGAGAAAAGCACAGACGTCAGACTAGACTAAACCTTTTATGAAGATTTGAGGCCCCGGCCGTTCATAAAGGGGACTGGATTCTATCCTTCCTTTATTTACTACAGCACTTTTCATGTATAATGCATATTTTATTGAATTTTCATGCAAAAACATATGGTACATACTGAAAATACTAAGCAGAGAACAACTCCAGATGGTATGCAGAAAAGGCATACAATAGAACAAGGATACCTTGCTGGATTAGGGTATCCCACTTATTCAGCACTAAGCCACCATGCACCATTTCACATCAACCGATCTTTTCTAGGAAGGAAATAGATACATTCTATTATCCCCATTTTTTGGCTCAGGAAAGAAAAGCAGAAGCAGAAAAAGTAATTTGCACAGGCTGAGTAGAACCAGTATGTGTGCTTCTCTCTCAGGAGAAAAGATGCAACTCAGCTTGTCAATAGATGAAGTATTTTGTCAGTATATGACAAATATTATCAGTACAGGAAGTATGGACTGCACTGACAGCCTTTCGGTGTGGCTTTTATCTTGTAGTGGTGCCTGCTAACTCAAACCTTTGGCTTAGGTCAGTGGCTATCAGACAAAGGACTAGGAGCCTAAAAGCCATGTGAAAACCATGGTGTGAGGAACAGTGAACCAATAATTCCAAAAGCTAAAACCAAAGCTTGGAGAATGATTTTTATCACCCTTGTTTTGCAAAAATGGATCCGAGGGCTGCCTAATTTTGTGGGGGAAATTGGTATCAGAGGCTGGAAAAGCAGTCTCAAATTTCAGGTCTTCACGGTGCAACTCCCTTTCTCCATGCCCACAGAAGTGCTCCACTCTTCAATGCAAATGCGCTCTGTGGTGTGCATTCCCTTATTTTTTTTTTCTGCCAGTTTTACAATTATCTTTAAGAACTTTCCCCTTGCCTTTTTATACTGCTCTCCTGCATCTCTTTGAATCCTGAGTCAGCATCTGAGTCCTGTTTCTGCAATCCCTCCTGATTTCATGATCAGGCTGGCTGAGAGAAGAGTCCAGGCTCAGAGAAAATGAGTGGTGGAGCCAAGAGCACACCGAGATGTGTTTGATTCTCTGAACCATGCTCTTTCCACTGGGCCTTCCTGTCTCTCTCATAATCCCTCTACTTACTTCTGGAGTCAATAATTAGGATAATTATATAGTAACCTGATATAATAAGTAGCCACTAAATCAAACCATACATCAACGAATAATATAACACTAAATTATTGGAGCTTTGATTTGCTCTTTCAAATAGATTCTATACCTTCAGGGGATTAGCAGTTCAGAAAACAAAACAAAGGTGTAAAACCAGCTGATTTTCCTTAGAAGAAAATTCCTTTTGCTTACATAAAGAAGGAGGGGTCAGTCAAATGGCAGCAGAGTGAACCCTGCTATCACGGGAATGACAGACACATCAGTCATTTCCTACATCTGATGCAACTTAATTATTGGCACTTCCATTTTTTTGGCATCAAAGTAGCTGGACCTAATTTAGTAGTTGTTTGCAAGGTCTGACCTGCAGCTGTGTAAAGTACACACAAGCCAAGCATCTCTACTTAGGAAGGACAGTTTGTTGCTTTTTTTCCTTTTCAAAGAAAATATTTTCCATTTGTTTTTCCACTCCCTCTCTTAAAAATATGCCTTTAGCCAAGCACATTTCAAAGGAACGTAAATATGCTTTTCTCCCTAATATCCCTATTTATATCTATCAACTGCTGGCAGGTTAGCCGGGGTGAGGGTGATGTTGTGCAAACACGCCACTTTAACCCCCTGAAAAAAAAAAAATTCTCTAAATTGCCTTGTACTCTCAAGATGAGGTGTTTTTTTTCACTAAGAAAGATCTCTGTCTTTTACAAGAAGAGATGGGGGGGGTGTGAGGGAGGATTGCATATAATAAAACATCCTGTATTTTAGTTTTGCAGCTACTGCTTTGCACAGCAGTTTTTCCTATGCCCTGAACAGCCTTGTAGGGTCTTTTCCTGTTGATGTGGAAGTAAATGGCCATGTAACACCTTGTGGCATTTCTCTGGATGCATGTTTCCCCAATTTGATTTCTGGAGGTGAGGTAGTACACCCTTACCAATCCCAGACTATTCAATCACTTCTGGCATCTAGTTTGGCCACAGACTCTCCTTTATGATTGACAGAAAATCACAAGCCTCCATTACTTAGAAAAAGATGGGAAATTAATTCTTCCTCCCACAGAGTACCCTGAGGTGAAATACCAGCAGTGATTATAAAATTGCCTATGTGCTACAAGGATGACGCGTGTTTTAATCCCCATATAAACTCCAAGAGAGATAACTACCTTCAGATCCACCTCTGCTTTTCACTATTGGTTTTAGCATTTTCTAGGCAGGCAAACCTATTTTTTACCACCGCCCTCAGTTAACTTTTAATTCCTCAATGAACAGCAAGGGAATCCAAGTGCTGACAGGAGCGGTCTGGCCAATCACTCTGCTGCAGTTTGAGATGTTACTGTTCCCAGTTGCTGGCTCTTCTTTGCTGGCTGTGGTTGGTGTCACCACAGCCAAGTCAGCAGAAGGGAACATATGCCTGCACCTCAGTTGATTCCATACAACGTCCAGCATAAACCCATCTTCAGTGACAGCTCAAGATGAGACACTAACTTTTCCCCAAAGCAGCTGATGATCATCTTCCTCTACTGCCTCTCTTTGGGGAATGGTAATTTGAAGTACACTTCAGTGAATAAGAAATTTCCACTTATTCTATTGGCCATGCTCTAATGATGCTCAGCATTCAGAAATTAAAAAAAAAATCAGAAAAAATTTTGTGCAGCTGATAGTGTGATGTGCACCCGAAATCAATTTAGAAGCAGCAAAGCCAGCCGAGACCACATTCCTCACAAGGAACACTGCTGAGTCATGGCCTGATACTGAACCAGCTGAGGTTTCTAGAAATTGCAGTCCAAATCCAATGGCTCATGGGCAGGTGGGGCTGTGACGAAGTCCAGGTCAGAGAGATGATGTGATCTGCTTATGCACAGATGCAGGTCCATGAGTTACCTGTGTATGCATAGCTACACAGCCCACATGGGATCTCCCCCAAATATAGACTTTGGATAGCAATAGTATAGGAGTCAAAAAAAAGAGCCAGCATCACCCCCAGTTACTCTTACCCCACTGCCTTTCAAATTGCCAAATGGGTTACTCAGACCACAGCCATTCACAAACAGGTCAATAATGTTTCTTGATCAAAGGGATCAAAAGCTGCTGATAAATCAAAGAATCTGCCTGTGGTTTTGACCTCTCTTCGGTCACCTCGAGGGGCGGCTCATACTCTAATAGAACTAGAGCCTGTGTGCCTCACTCGGCCTCAGAGAGGGGGAAGAAATGCAAGAATGTGAAGGACAAGAAAGTCAAATTAAGGTTGCCCCATGACAGCTTTGCCAACAACCCTATCAGGAAAGTAAAGGTTAGAGACTGGACTGCACTCAAAATGCAAATCAATGAAAAAAGGGGTGCGATGGTTTAACAGGCATCTATCTTTAACTTGCTTAGAGAAAGCTTGTCTCATGTTTGACCACTTCTATACAACATCCTAAACCCCTATAAAACACCAAACTAACTGCTTGGGTTGTTATTCAAAAGGAATATTGTCAGGCTCTGACCCCCACCCTTGGTGGCTGCTCACTGGGTTTGACAAAGTTAATTTGCTCATTGAGGCACATCTCAAGATGTGACAACATTCAGTGCTTCAGACACCTCAAACAAATTCCTCCCAGCTCCTCCTAAAGACTGTGAGTGCCAGACAAATTTAGTCTTAAAGTTTTTTGTTCAAATCACCTGCCAGTCACCCTCACCTCTAACTCCACCTCTCTCTGGTTCACTACCATGCAAGTCAACTGACCATACACAGAGGAAGGTGCTGATTTGCAGACTGAGTTCAGAGCTGGTGGGAAGCGCTGGCACATCAGTTTCACACTGATAACCACATTGCACACAGACCTTGCAGCCAAATTCTCCCCATCACTTTGGTGCAAATCCATGCCGCTCCCTTGGGCCGTATCAGTATAAGGGAGAGGAAAATGCGATTCTAAAGATGTACCAAATAGTGCTGGGGAAAGAGCCAGAAGGTATAATGTTACACCAATGGCAATGCACTTTAATGTTACTTTGCTTTTTGAATCAAAGAATTCAGCTCCTGACAGAAGACAGACCTGCACTACCTCCAGTAGCTTCTATGGTGCTAAAACAAGGTCTTTGTAGCATCACTGCTCACAAGGAGACTTCTGCGAGATAAAATGCTTCCTGAAACTGAACAGTGTCCCAAAGCCAAACAGATAAACATAAAAGCTGCAACCAAAACAGTCAGAAATTCTCTTCCACCTACATTACTACTGACACATGGTGATCAGCAAGAACAGAACGCATGCCATCAGGTAGAAGATCAAGGAAAAAGACAGGCAAAAAGAAGAAAATCTCTAAGGAAATACTTTACGAGGCAAGCTACAAATGAAGAGAAAGGAGAAAACAATCTGTTTCTATTTAGGTTTTGTATATTTGTCAAATTCATCTAGTCCCAGATTGCCAAGAGAAGTGTGTGTCCTCAAATGAAAATTGATTCAATAACTCTAAGTGAGACTGGGTGCCTGGGGTGCTCTGCTGTCACAAAGGAAGGTACAGTTCCCTGGCGTGATGATACTGCCAGGCCAGGCAGTGTTTTGTACATAAGTCCCCCCACTATGCTAATTTTTATTATTTTATTTAGGCTATGTGGGGAAGAGTAGCTCCCCTCTAGAAGTGGCTCCCTACCTATATGCAATGTGTGCCTTGCTCCAGTTATTTGTGATGTGGTATAATCCCTGCTCATGCACTGCAGCAGGCTAAGATCATCAGAGGCACAGAGACTGCCTCTTTCTTACCTCCTTCAAAACCCTCAGCCCCCAGGAAATCTGCCCAGGGTTCTCTCCTCAGCCCACCGAGGCTCGAAAGTCTCTCTTTCTACACTTGTCTGACACAATCAAAATTTCTACTTGGGTGGCAGAAATGCTGAATGGTGAAGGATCCCAGTGGGAGGGAAGCAAGGAGGAAATGAAACAGGAGAAAGGACTGCCAGAGGCCCAAAAGGCTGAGAAAGAGAATTATAAAACTGGGGTAGGTCTGTCCGAAGGGCATGTCACCAGTCCAAAGCACATTAACCACTGAAGTTTGTGCAAGGCTTAATCCTTCCTGCAACAGAAGTGTCCCTTGATGGTTGCTGCAGATCTACAGGAATAAAGAGGAGGGATTTTTTTTTCCCCCTCTCAGTAGATATTCATGGTATCACATAAGAGCCAGATGACTTAATTTAATCATTCCTGCTCCAGCTGGTATTTTCTGTATGGAGGTGACAGTGCTTTAAATTAGGGCCTTGCATATAAAAGGCCTGTGTGTTTAGTTTAATCAAATGTTCATTTCCTCACATTATGTTTATATTAAAACACATCGGCATGAATTTTCATGCTGCAAATAGAGGCTATCTTATGGTCTATGTGCAGAGGTTGTCTTTGGTTGTTCTTCATCTCTATGGCAGCCTTGTGGACTGAGAGGTGTCTCAGTCCCAGGCATGCTCTGAAGAGCACAGCCCAGAGTAAGAGGAGATCAGAGCTTTACCCAAAATAAATCATTTCTGTAATTTGCCCTTCTTGAGCCAGTTGCTGCTGAAGTCACTGGCTTCAACAACTGCTGGATGAGACCTTTTCTGACTTAGTAAACAGGAAAACATTCATAGCAGAGAAACAGCAAAATTCTCTCATCACTCAGCGTAATTATTATTTGTTCTGACAAGGGCAGGTCAGTTTTAATACCATACAAAATTTATGCAGTGCCTAATGCCTTGGAAACATCTAACGTACATTAGGTGCAGTATGACAATAATAAGAATTTGCCTTTCCATAGTTGTTTTTCCCCTGAGGCTCATGAAGCGTTTAGCAAACATTAATTAGTTGGTCACCTTCCAAATGTATGTGTGAGGTGCTCCTGGTAAATAATCCCTCTCTTACACACAAGGGGCCAGCAGAGGTGCTGAAGACTGAGACCATCATTTTACAACCTTAAGAGCTGAGCACCCACCAGTTCAAGGCTTCATAACTAGCCTGATTTTTATTTTTCAGCCTCAGTGTGACTCCTGTTCATAAATTAACAAATACTGCTCTGAATGTATAGACTTAAAGGGGCCCAAAAAAGAAAGAAATCTATTGCACAGCATTTAAAGAAGACTTAAACAAAAAGGAGCTTTGTTTGCTTTCAGCTGCCAAAATCATAACTCAAGGTTCAGCCTGTCCTTGAGAAACTGAAGGTACTAAAAGTACAGAATGTAAAGAAGTGCTTCTGGTGCCAAGGAGCCAATTCCTTGCCGTAGACTTCTGCCTCCTATCTAATACAGGTAAAATTTACTGGTAAAAGCTACATCCAGTCCTAGCTCCAAATTTTAGCATGTGGCCTTTCTACAAGGCACTAAGGAAAGGTTTGTTCCTGTTGAAACTTCTTGAAGTTTAACAGAAAATGTGAAAAATGGACAAAGAAAGGGGAAAAAAGTATTTTCTAACTAAAGCTATTCAGTGCCTTTTCCTCTTTTGCTCCCTCTGGAAAGCTCTGACTGCCTTGGGTACAACAAAGCAATTTACAACTGGTAAGTGAAAAAGTTTGATAGTACTTGAAATGGCTTTTGTGTTTTCTTCCTCCAGTGCATGAAGAAGATCTCTGAAAAAAACAACATGACTTGTCAGCCCAAAATGCACTACCCCAAGCTCAGTGGGGAGTTGGCTGTGAGCAGGGGTGTCTGTTACCCTGACAGTAACCTATGACAAACTTCTCTAGATATTCAGATAAAGCTATCTACAAAGAATCCTGGTGGATGCCTATTCAAGAATCTCTCTCCTTTTATTCTCTCACTCTCCATCTAGGAACACAAAAATTTCCCTAAGCCTCTTCATGCTTAGATTTAGTGAAGCCATCGTGGTGTCATGTTCTGGCGCTGTTTTGTGTCTTTGCTCTCCTCTAGCCTTTGTAGACCAGCATGGCATGACTGTCCATCTGTTTATGATTTACTTCTCACAATGACTTGGTCCTGATTACACTGATAAGCACAGTAGGTTACTTGAGGGCCAACTGGACCTCTGTAATGACACTCAAGCTGTACCCAAGTTGTGGGAACATTTCCAATCAAAAGAAGACCAGTGGAAAAACTCCACTGGATCCTCCCTGAGGAGAGCCTTCCTGTCCTTAAGCCCAGGAAATAAAACAACAACAAAAAAATTTTATCTTGCATTCTTTTGCAGTTATCGGTGTCCAAGTGAGCCACAAAAACTGAAGAGAAGACAAGAAAAGAAATTGAGGCCTGGGCCTTTCTGACATTTGAAGATGCATATTCAAGAAGGGATTATAAAGAACAGTAGTCAGGAGGCCACAGGTTTCATGGTTTCCTTCAGCACAGATGTGAGTCCCTGAGTTAGAGGATGTACCCCCACATGCAGAAGTCAAGGACAGAGCCTGGAAAGTGCAGCTGTTTTGGGGGGCACCATGAACTTCAGGGGTTGTAAAGCCCTCCCTTGTGCGCTGACTCACTGGCCCTCGTGAGCGCATGGAAATGAAGAGGAACAAAAGCACAACTAAAAGAGCTGCAGGATGGAGTCACAGGGTCAGCAGTGAGAAAATACAGAACGCATTTGTAGTCTGAACAAGGTCATTTCCAGCATGTTTTAGGATGATATAAGGCTTTACAGGGAAGGCAAATGGAAAGTATTGCTCATGATTTCTTCTGCTTTATGAGTAAGCTGCTTTGGCCTTTATTTATTTATTACCTCACAGTCCCACAACAGTCCTGGCATGAAGACCAATTCACTGTTCTTTTGTCTTGCTTCTCAAAGATACTTTTGCTTCTTTGAACCTGACCCTTTCCTCTCTCAATGCCTGGCCACATCACTCATTTACTTCTTTATTTCCAAGGATACCCTTATTTTTAAAATTTGCAACACCTCACTTCTGTGCTGCCATTTCACTTGTGGCCATGCTACTTTAATGGCCAGCATTTTATCCTTTACTCTTATTTTTCAAAGCTCAAAAGCATCAAGTCTCAAAGGTTCTGGGTACAGGTGAACCTGGCTAGCACAGCGGCACCCAGCTTGGTTCGAGCCAGACCTGACAGGGAGGCCACTTGATCCAGACACCACTGAGCCACAAAGGTGGCACCCACAAACTGACACATTTGATAGAATCATTCAACACAAAAGAGAGCTTTTAAGCCAGAAAAGTGCTTAAAACATAGTGTTCTGCAGAGTTCACTCTTTTACCCATAAAAAAAACCTAATAAAGGATGGTATACTCTGCCTTTTTATCATGAATTGAGGCACAAAGAACTGTAGATATCTATAGATGGGCTAATTTGTGGGGAGGGATTTTCTGAGTACCAAGACGAAACACAGCTGTAGGTTTTTTTCTGTAAAGGGCCTGTCACACACATGAGAGCAGCTAGCATATGACCAATCCTGATCACTCAAACATTATGAACAAGGCCCCAACATACTTTGAAATTGACTGGAAAACACATGAGATTTATGACAAATAACAGTATTTTGAACTTCATATGCCTTCTGGCTTCTGAACTGGGATTCATGTTTTCAGTCTTATCTCTTCAACTATAAACCTTTTTTTCTTTCCTTTACTGGTTGTCTTTTGTTTCAATAATGAAATATGAGATTTTGGTTATACACCTGACTTCAGTGCTGAGTGATTTGAGAGAATACAAAACAAATAACAGACTTGCAGCCTGATGGCAGGATGCTGGTAATATTCCATTTACTGAGCACCATGAGCCATCTCTGCCTGCCCTTTGGCCATCTGCTGCTAGCACTCAGCTAGAATCATGCAGACTTTTTTAAAAAAGAGAAAAATAATCTACAACACCAGGAACTTCATGTGAATAAATATCAGACAAACATGAGCTGCCCCTCAGAGTACCCAGAGTATAGTAGCACACATTTTGGGGGTGTGTGAGGGGCGTTACTACAAGAGGGGCCTTAAGGATTAATCATCCAACCCCCTTTTGAGAATGCCAAACTTGGTACCTTGGCAAAGCTTGACACAGAATGAAATTGAAACATGCAGACAAAGTAATTGGGGGGGGAACTGTGCTGAGTTTATATATAGCATTTTGTTTCTGCTGAGTACTAGTGGGGAGGTGGGAAAGGGAGGAAGTGAGGGGGAGAGAGGGAAAAGTAAGATAAATTTTGGTTGTTGCTGTCAGATGAAGATCCACTTATCTATGGCAGAAGCCCAGACAGCTGCATGACTCTAAATGAAGAAATTTAATTTAAAAAGTAAAAAAAATTAAAATTAGCAGGAAAAAAAAAAAAGAAAAAAACAGGACTTCTAGCTTCTCACACCTACCCTGATATATAAATAGAGACTATGTGACGGATGAAGGGTGGTTATTATTTCTTTGACTTCTGTGTGCGTAAAGAAATCTACAATACTCTCTAGTGAACCAGCAGGATGATCAAAAACCCAGTGGCATGTTGCTGCAATTCCAACTTTTCTGCTCTAGTTTAAACCATACCATGCAACATTTTGGCAGCCCAAGTCATAGTCCCAGTCATATAATACTTATTTCACACACACACCAAA
>WBMY01016402.1:394981-491496 GCA_013397315.1 Donacobius atricapilla
AAATCCTGGGGGAAAGTTGTCTCAATTATGAAAGAAAATATTTTGGAAAGCAGTTTACTTGGGATCATATTCTGTCAGAGCTACACCTCTCATAAGAAACGTGATGATAAAAACTGTGAGTGGATGTGATCCTCTTTTGCACCCCTTGCACCCTTGCATACTTTAACCTGCCTTCTGCCAGCACAACTTAGAGCAACCTCACAGCTTTGCCTGCCTCAGCTCTCAAGGTATTTGCAACATAGCTTGAAAGAGCCAGAGCATCTTGCACTTCTGTCCATACCCACAGCCTTCGCTAACACATTCGCTTCCTCCTTCACATGGCACAGTAAGACAGATTGGTATTAGTACATTTAGCCTCTCTTCATGTGCACGGACATGTGTGCTTATGTACTTTCTGCAACACATCCACCTATTTGAAGTGGCATAAATATAACTAACTATATATTTATATTCTTCAAATCTCTGAAGATCCAAAGTGTCACTGCTATGAAGTCAGAAAATTCATTCCAAGTCCTATTTATCTAGGTCAGGATGTTGGAAGACTTTTTTTTTCTTCTGCATATGCACGTCACTGCCTTTGCTCATTGGTACTACACAGGCTGGGAGCTGAAGAGACAGGGAAGATGACAGTTTGCTCCCTGTTTCTAGTGGACTTGATAGAAAATTCTTTTTTGTGCTCCTTATAATGGAGTCTTGTCTCATTTTTACCACAAGAGATGCTTTGGCCAGTACATTATAAACACCATGCTCACAGTGCCTATATGTAGCTCTGCCTCTGTGCCACATCACCACTGGTTCTTCTTTAAAGCACCCTGCAAAGCAGTGCACAAGTTAACAAAAGGCTTCATTTATCTCCAGCTGATACCAACATGACAGTGGGAAATGTGGGGTCAGATTCCAGGCATATTCTTGCGAGGGCAGGAGGAGTGCGGGGAGTAGCCCCTGTGTGGCAAATCACAGGGCCTGCTAGCAGAAGGTCAAGTCCTGGTGTGGCTTTCCAAGCAAATTTGGGGAATTCTTTTCCTCTCCTTCACCACTCCTAATAGACTGATAAACCCTGTGGATACTGATGGTGTGGTCAGAGGACAGCAGCATATGATGCTTGTGTTTAAAGCCTGGTCATTACATGGTACTAACAACAAATCCCCTGCTCTTGAAAAAAAAAAAATTAAAAAAAAAATTACATGAGTAAGGTAAACCTTGGCAGGTAATACTGTTATTATACAAAATAAAGGTAAATCCTGAATGGAAAACAAAATTGTGGACAGACTACCAGACCAGAAATCTTACATATTCCTTCTGTGTAAACAAAGAAATGAACTTAACCTCCCATAAAAGCTTTGCTTTAAGATGTGCAGTTGCTGGGGGAAAATGGTTGTAATCTGTGTTGTACACTCACCCACACACCAGAAGGAAACCAGCAAAGGAATGCACACTTTGCCTACCTTTGCATGGAAAAAAATAGCTGTAATTTAAAATTTCAGGGATCTGCACTCAAGATTTATCTAGCTATGATATCCTTGGAGTCCAAATAGAGGCTGTGATCCATGGGAATTTTCCCTGCTCCCTGCACCTCTGCCTTCTCAAATGATGATGTGGGAACTATGCAGGGAAACTACTGCTGCTATTAGACCTGTGGAAGAGGAACTGCACCAAAACCACTCCCAGAGAAGAAACCAGGATGGGTTCCTGCAGCCAGTGTCAGGATGCAGAAGGCAGGCTCATGCTGCTCTCATGTCCCCTGCTCCCCAAAACCCAGACGGTCAGCTGTTGGGACAAGGCAGTGCCACTCCATTATGTGTGGCTCTACCAGCACACCTCTGCTCTGTCCTGGATGGTGCTTTCCAATTTGATTATTTTTTCTGTCATGCATTTCTTACTTCATCAAGGGGAGTTATTAATCACATGGCCCAGGAATGGTGGGGCTTCCCTTTAACCCAACATTACCACAGTGAGGGATGGAGCCAGCATTGTGCTTGGGGTTGGAATACTCTCTGCTCTCTCAAGCTGAAAGATGGCTCATATTCGGAATGCTGTGCATGACCAGGCTCCACACAGGATGCAACAGGCTCAGCTTGGTGGGAAATGAAAAGGACATAGACTCCTTTGTCAGCTTGACTTGATCTTAATAATGTTTAAATATCTGAAGGTCACTAAATTAGAGTTCAGAAACTCTGCACAAAGGCCTTTCTCTAAGATTATCTAGGTTTGCTGAAGTAAGACAACAAAAGAGAATAAACCAAACTGAGCAAAACCAACAACTGCTGCTGCTGAGATGTTATTCTTCTCATTAAGCCTATATGCTGAGCCTATGGAGGAGGCAGCACTTCCTGTCTCTCTTGCTGACAGTTCAGTATTAGAGCACAAAGGCAGGTCACTGTCCTTGGCGATACGGTAAACAAAGATAAGAGCTGAAAGCAACAGAATATTTTTTTAACCCTGATAATTCACTCAGTACGAATTCCATTGTGGAGAGATTTATTGTTTACTTAGAACTCCTCAAAAGAGCTCCTTGAGAATGTGCCGGACACAAAACACACATTTCAGCTGAAAGCGCTGGCTAGGCCTGCTCAGGGCATCTGCTGCTTGCCCCCTGGACTCATGTGTGTGAAACATTAGTGAACCTGCTGGAAAAATGCAGCTCCAAACCTTTGCCCAGATCTGCTTGCTATCCTGGGCTGGGAACTTAAACAGATGTCTTCAATGGGCAGTCATGCTCATGAAAATGCTTTGTCAAGATGCCAACAAAAAACCCCGCATTGCTTCCGTTCTCCACTTGCTAATTATCTGCAGCAGAGCAGCACAAGAGTGCAAACCATTGGTATATTATCTGACACTCCTAGTAGCAGAAATCTTCCCTCTGCCTGGCCCAAGTAAAACTCCCCATTGCCTTCCCTTCCCAGCTCATTTCCCCAAGTGCAGACACTCCACCCCACTACAGGGGGAGGCAGGAGCAGACATCATCACTGCCGACAGCAGAGACTGCCTTATCTTTTCTGTGTAATGGCTCAGCAGCTTAAAGTAAAGCAAGAGTTTAAACTTTTGGTGATTAGGAGAGCAGGGCATCAGATGAGAATTTGGGAGCTGTGAGTGCTGCCACAGATTAGGCCATTTAATCCTGCCATGGCTCCCCTTCCCATCTGGGAAGCAGAAATAAAACCTCTCCTGCTACCTACCTGTGACCTCTGAAAAGTACATTTGGTAGTCTTATCCCAGAAATACCAGGCATAATTGCAAACTCAGCCAGATTAGATTTAGGCAGACTGCTCTCCAGAAGAGTATAGTCAGGAATGGAGGCGCATCCAGGGATTTCTCATGGTTGATGCTGTACATTTGACCTTCCCTACCTTTCCGAGGATCTCTGGGTTTCAACAAGAACAGTAATCTCTTTTCAAGGAGGACACAAGAAGGTTTGTCGAAATTTCAACATTTTTCAACATGTGTTTACTGAGGACATCTGATTGCTAGAGATGGATTACCTATAGCCTTGGGCTGTGCTATAAAGTGCATTGTGAGTTTAAACTGTTTCTTTTCCCTTTTCTGAAAGGACTGTAAGCTTAGCTGTGCTAAAGTTTCCAACAGCATTCTTGGGCTTAGCTTCTGTAAGCTGATTTCATCTCTAAAGCCTACATTAGTTCTTGTCCATTCTGACTAGCCCCTCTATATTACTCTGAGCAATTAAGAACTCTAGCTTTCACAGCACTGCAACACCCACAGGAGGTGCACATCCATATTCCTCTTGTGTTTTCACATCATCACTACTCTTGCTTAGTGGGTACCAGTTGCTCTATTGCTTGCAGCAGGCATGTACTTGCTCTTTTTCAGCTGTTCTCAGAACCTCTTTTTAGCAGCTCTCTTGCCAGATAATCTGGCAACTCACAGTGCAGAAGCAAGTTCCGTTATCTGTTCCAAGGGAAGTTTTTCCAGGAGCACTCAAAGATGCCAAAATCATGGAAGAGTTGTTTACAAAGGTCAGTACACACTGCACCAGCATGCCAACCAGCTTCTGATACTCAGGTCAGCCAGGGTTTATCAATGTAAGCAGTGGTTCTTGTTGGTTGTAGGAAACTAATTTCATTGAACCCAGTCAGCCCACAAACAGAAGCTGAGTGGCTGTGGAGTCCTGAAGAAAAAAGCCGTAAAATTAAGCTGTTCCAATGAATTATTGTGGACTCATGGAAAAGGAGGGATATGCCAACCTGTGGTCATCAAACCCAAAACACTCTGGGGATCTCGTCTGCTGACTCCTCCTCATTTCATGTGCTTAAGAAGAGACAGAGGCCCTGCACCCACGCACCTACACCTTGTGCTATTTGTACAACATGTTTGTATTGATATGCCATTTGATATATATTAGAGCAATATGTACTGACTGGTACAGCAGGGTTGGGGCTATACCTCACTTTCGGAGTTGGAGGCAAATTCAAGCACAGTCTGCTAAAAAACATTGGATAGTATAATAAATTAGGAAAAATCCACATCAGTACAAGCACAGTTCTACTGACCCCTTTCCCTGGACCCATTTATCCCAATACAGTGAGGAGAATAAACAGTATTACCAGGACACTTTTGCCAGGGAACTGTATCTATGCTATGGCACATCTCAATGCAGATATACAATAACTAAGCTGGTTACGAGCGCTGGTGGAAGAACCACACAGTACATCTGTCCTGCCTGAAGGCAGCAAACAACTTCACATCCAGATATGAATATGGAACAAACAGTACACAAATAGGTAGGAGCTCTCGCTATTGCCAAGAGGTGTTGCTCCACCAGCATCTACCTATTCTCAAGGATCAGCATTTGAACATGTGCCAATGCCTTGTCTGCCATTCCTCAAAAAGAGCTTGTTTTTAAAAAGAAACAAAACTACAAACTTCAGGGCAACATTTGAAAAAAAACACAGCAAATGGATTGATATAATTTCTTCAACTTGGGTAAGTTGTAAGTCTGTCTATTCATAGGAGAGAAAATGAATCAGCCCTCTTTCAAACAGTGGTGACAGAAAAGAGCCACAGAGCACATTTCCTGATGGTAGACTTGCCTAATTTGGATAATAGAGTGTTTTAGAATTTGTGTATCAGACAAGAAACAAAATAAAAATATAATTTAAAGGCATCAAACTAAAGATGCTGGCACTGAGAAAAAGATGGTATGTTGATTGAAGCAATTATATATTTGTATTCTTCCATGTATGCTAAAAAGCTGCATGACATTAATTGCATTGGTTTCTAAGTTAATATAACTATCAGCTCTAGCTATATGATGTGTATAGATTAAGTATGGCTATATACACATGTGTACACCCACCCACATCCTGTTCTCCCTTCAACACCATACACAGAAATTTACTGTTCTTTTCTGTAAGATCAGCCATTTCTCGAATATGGAAAGGGCAATTTATATACGGTATTTTTCAACAATGATCTAATTTAAAAATAAGACCAAAAATAGCATAGATTATAATGAAAGAACCCATCCACACGGTATTGACTAAAGTTTTCTATCACAAGGCTCTTCAGAAATAAGCAGCAGAGTCCCACACCACGACGTACAGTCACACAAACACATATGCGTGCACACATGCACACACAAAGGCAAGACTAACAGTTATTTGTATTTCCTACTTTGAGAGACAGGAAACCTCCCTTTGCATCTGCTTTTTTCTCACTAAGAAAAGTAATTTTAATTACAGACACTTGGCAGGAAGCCAAGTTTGATTTTTTTTTTTTATGACATCTGTCTAAGCATTTTTAAACTTCCTGCTCAATGTAACTTCCTTCATTTTATAGACCAACACCCAGTTACAGCAAAAAAGAGAAGGGAGTAGCAAATGATTTATTCATTTTTCATGTTAACTCTTATCAGGTATATCAAGCAGTTCATTGTTCTGAGAACTGATGGTACAGAAAGCAGATTTACTGGGGGAACTTAGGACTCAAGCAGCCTGGGAAAGGGCAAAAAAAAAAAAAAGAAAAGTCATGCGTGGAAAAAACCAACACAGTTGTAACTTAACCCTAAAACAACTCAATGGTTCCTGTTTCACAGTCTGATTTTCCTCAGTTCGGCCAGGCTTTTTTTCAGGGAACAAAAAAAAGAGGGTTGAGAATGGGGTAAGAGTGAGGGCAACATTAAACACTTAAAATATGAGGCAACAGTATATGGATGCCAGCTAGGTCAGCTTGGCACCAGGCAAATTTCTGCTGCATCAGTGAAGCTCCTCTGGGCTTGGGCAGTGCCAGAGAGGTAGAGTCTGGACTCGGAGTCCACATCCCATGCTGGCATAGCCTCCTGCTTCAGGAAGGCTACTGGGACAGAAGTAAGGAATCCTGAGCACCTCTAACAAAACTGACTGCCGAAAAAGCAAACATTTCATTTTCAGATGCCAAGCATTTAGGCTGCCTTCCCTCCTCTTTGTTTCATTCTGTCATTACTCATGGCTCAAAAGGCTGTACTGCACAGCTTGCTGTTTTCCTCCGGCACATGGAGCATGGGGAGCTAAGAGGTGAAAAGGAGGGGGCAGAAACACTGCCAGAGAAGGAAAGCTGAATAATGCAGGAGCAAGGAAAGGAGAGAATGCAGCAGCAGAAAACAGGAGAGATGAATTCAAAGTGAGTGCTCGGGGATGGAGGGCAGGAAGGGAAGACAGAAGCAAAGGTGGACAAGGTGGCAGGGAAATCATCCTGCCAGTATTCACAGCTTTTCAGGTACCTCAGCCTTCCCCTGAGGTTTAGCAGGGGACCACAGCTCTTGGAAAAGGAGAAGGCTGGGGTCCAGGCTGGAGCACAGAGCAGGAAAGCTGGTGAGGAGGGTGGAGGTCCTCCTGGCCACCCATTCCCTGCTGTGTTGGAGCTCAAGCCACAGGCAGGTAGCCACACCTGGCTAACAAAAGTCCCAGAAGGGTGGGATTTATAACGCACATCAGAAATGCAGCTGTGTCAGCTGTAAGAGTATCTGTCTGGTGTCGGCCCCACTGCTGGGACACAGGTAAGCCTAATGAATTGTTAATGCCTTGACACCAAAGCTGCATTTCCATTCTTTGCTCCAGACAACCTAGATTTTATTCTTTTGACTTACATGTTTTCTCGAGGAAGGTAAATCATCTTTCAGGATACATGAACAACATAAAACAAATGGCCTGGGAAAAATAATTCTCCCTCCGACACTTTTTGCTCTGTGGAGACATAACCTACAACCACCCTGAAAACACTGCAAAAGTTTCCATGTGATTTTTAATTTCCTGATCCTGACTGGAACCAGAACTGTGAATGCTGAAAGCCTCTGGAGGAAAAATTGGTATTGTCAGATTCTGCCCTAATTTTCCAAGATCCAGGAGTTTCAAAGAATATCTCAGCTCTTTAAGTGTTAGGAGACCTCAGTCTCACAAGTGCCTGACTGCCTTCTGACTTGAGTCAACACAGCTGGAAAATAGAGCAAAAAAAAACCAACTATGAAACCTCACTGAAAACCAGATGTTGCCATTGAGCAGAGCTACTGTGTTAATAAAACACTAGCACCCCTGCGCTCCCTGAAAAAAAATTAATAGCCCTAATAGATTTCCCAAATTGTGCTTTCTGCCAGAAAGAAAGCAGGAGAAAAATTTTTTATGGCTTGAAGGGACTACGGAGAGGTATGGTTTGGTACTGGCACTGGGATTTTTCCCACAGTGCAGTGGGAAATGTCTCTAATTTTAGGGAGGACAGGCTGTGTTTGCTATTTGGCAGGAAGCGATCAGGACCAGTGATTGCAACATTAGTGCTGGACATGAACGATGTGTCACAACACAGGGTTTGGTACAGCACAAAAATGTTGCTGACGTGTGCCCAGTGTTGTGTGCCACACAGTTTAAGCAGGGTCAGAAGTTTACATGTACCCCTGGGGCACACACTGTTCTCCCAGTGGTACTCAAATTGTAGCTGTAAAAGAAAACATCTTCATGCTGTGGGCAGTAAAACAAAGTTTTCAGAGCTGTTTTGCTTAAAAAATAGTGGAGTTTCTTTGCATACTCCAGTCAAATATATTTTTCTATCAACTACAAGTGCCTCACAGGATGTAGGTGCATGGTGCGATATGGTACATACATAGCTAAGCAGGAATGCAATCAATAACTGAAAAGCAACAGTGGCTTGTTTAAATGCCTTGTTCCATCTCATCCAGCCACCACCCCATTATGAGCCACAGGGGGCCAGCTCCCTGAGGCCACCAAGATGTCAACAGTTGGAGAAAATGTTTGTTCAAATGTCCCTGGGGTTGCTCTGAAAGCAGTCACTGACATGACATCCACAGCCCTCTGCAGCAGAAGCAGCAGCGCCAATTTGTTAGCATGTGACTTGGAGTTGCCACAAACTAGAGAAAGCTCATGTCCTTGGAGGAAAAACTGACCTCTCTCCTTTCCATTGTGTGCAGCATCCCCATCTTTTGTTCTCCCTTGGCACAGCAGATGAGGAGCAAAGACAAGACCCACACTTCAAATGGTCACAGCTCATGTGCCTCAGGCCCTGCTCAGAGTAGGCTCATGGCGCTTCGGTGTGGACCAAAAGCCAAGAGAAAAGTGGGTTTCACCTTCCACGCTGCTTTGCTGTGATAGAGCCCCAGGATCACTGGCAGTACTGGCTGCTTATAGCACTAATTTTAGGTTGAATCACTGATACGATTTAGACTACTATGAACACCAGTGCCCTTAATCTGTGTGGGTGGTTTATGTTTAGCAACTATAGCAAAAGTAAAGCCAAATTAAAAGCGGAAATATGATGAGGTGTTTCAGATGCAGGGATGTACATTATAAATAATGTGCTGAATGTATCCTGTGCTCTGGTGCTTAACAAAATAAAAATATGGCATCTTTCACCTAGTAATCTCCAGCCATGTTTTAAAAAACAGATGGGGAAGCTGACTCATGAAAAAGGTAAAATGTTTTGCGTAAGGTCACAGATCACAAATTCAGTGCTAGAAAAATCAGTTCCTTGAGCGAATTCCCTTGCTTTGTCACCAGATTATATTGGCTACAGTACATTTGAACAATAAATTTGACTTTAAAAAACACAAAGGACGTTAGCAAATTATAAGCACACATTCTGCAATGAGATTAATTGTTTTTATAATAAGAAGCAGCAATAACTAGTGTCTATAAATTACACATTGCAGGAGAGCATAACTCCTTCTTAGAGATGACAACAAATACTTTTGGCAGATTTTGAAGATACAGATGTATGACTGTGCGTGTTTAGAATACAGTAAAAGCAATAATAGCCTGGCTGCCCTCTCTGCTGTGCACCTTGATGGGGAAGATAAGTGATACTAGAATCAGAAAACACTTCAGGGCCTGACTTAATTCAAAAATACACAGTATTTTTTACATTAAGACTGCTAAACATGTGAATTGTATTTCTTGGAGTGGATGATTTAAGCAGAAGCCCCAAAGAGGCACCGTCTTTGATAACTGCACGAACTGCATTGACACTCAGCTATTGTTTCTGTGCAGTTGGATGCTGAATGCAAAATCAGCTATGACATACCATATTCAAACTTTGAATGAGATGCCAGATTAGGACAACAGCCATAAGTATATTTTTTTTTGGTGTTAAAGACACTGAGTATGTAAAGCTCTCATTGACATAGGTGGAGATTGTTGGTGGTTGGTCCCTTTAACAAACTCAGGCACTTATGTAGGTGCTCAAATATAGAGTTAGGGGACTAATTTTAGGCACCTGTGACTGAAAATACCACTGCTAAATACTATTTGTGTAGGCTGATGCTGAAATACTACCACGAACTTTCGATAATGTCACAAAAAGTAAGAGATATACTAAAATTATAATAATATGTTCTCTTCCCTAATGCCCTTTATCTGAGAATCTCAAACACCCATTAAGATAAATACAAGCATACTTCATTTACCACATGAACAACCTGTGGTCTTAGAGCAAGTCAGAAGCTAAGAAAGAAACAAGGAGCTCAAGTAACATTAGTCAACTACCACTTCCCTTTCCCTCTCTGTTCAGAGATGGAGGAACACCATGACTCAGCATGCTTCCTATGGTCCTCAGCATGCTTCCTATGTTCCATTGGAACAGGCTGCCCATGGGAGAGGTTGAGTTACCATCCATGGATACGTTTAACAGATGTGGCACTTAGGGACATGGCTTAGTGGTGCTTGGAGTGTTAAGGTTACGGTTGGACTAGATGATCTTAAAGGTCTTTTCCAACCTAAATTCTGGGATTCTGTGATCATGGATACCATGGTCAGGCCTGAGAGTGGGCCAAACTTGAATCAAAAGGTAACAATATTTTCAGCTTAGGGTGTACTAAAAAAACCTCTCACTGACAAAGGAAATTCTTGTATGGTTCACTGTGCTCATTCCTGATTTATTCCCCTTAAACCAGCCCAAGGTACCACCTTCCCCTGGCAGGAGGGCTGGTCAAACATATGCTTCTGCAGATGATCTGAGTGCCAGCTGGCACAGGGTAAGAGTGGCAGTCATGCACAAGAAGCCTGGCCCACATCTTCTGACTCTGAAGATGCCGATATCTGTTACCCACTCCAGCTCTTACTTCCTGTGATTAAGCTGTAAGATGATGGGTCTGTGTCCTGACTTGCCACTCTGCTGGGCAGCCATCTCTCTTTTTCAGGATTAATCACTTAGATGCCACCTGGGTGCAGCTACTAGGACTAGCTTATTACAACTTCTGGAATAGTACTGTTGATTAAGCAGTTAAAATACACGCTGCTATATCAATCTAACAAACAAAGCCCTTGTTGTTCTTTGATACACTGACAGCATCAAAGTGGCATGCATCAGGTAGAGATGAGAGCTAAGGGATGTCTCAGCAATCATTAACTTTACAGCTACATGACTTCTTACACACTCTAGAAACTCAAGACACTCCCCCCCGAAATCTTACTCTCTTCCCACTGGAGCTGTATGATCGGAGTTTGACTGCCAGGAGCTCCCAGCCAGAGCTGCATGCAGGCTCCCACTCTAGGTCATTGCTGGCATCTTCCTCCTGCCAGGAGGAAGGGCTGGGTGTGATGGGCCTCTTGCCAGAGGTCTCTGGGACTCTACCTAGGTCAGTGGAGGTGCAGTTGCACTCCTGCCAAGTGGTCTTTTCCCATCAAAAACCACCTGGGCTCTTTCTGTGGGAGCTTTAGCTCTGACTAATTTCAGGAAGCAAGAAAGCAGGCCTGTATATTTAATTCAACAATCTGAGTGGATACACATCCAATGCTGGATGCAGAGGCACCCTCTGCACTTGGGACCAGGACAAACCCCTGCCACTCCAGCAGCATGGCCCAGAGAATGCACTAAGTCCTCATTAACAGTGTGATAAATCTCATCTGGAAAACAGACAGTGTGATGGACAGAAGAAGCTACTTCCTCCCAGCCCTGTTTTTGCCAGTGGTTACTGCTGCTGAGCCTGCTGGCTCTGATAGTTCAAATCCAAATGGTGAATTTGAGCACTCCAAGTCCTGCAGGCGCCCTCAGACAGAGTGGGGAGTGTGCTGCACACCAGTCCTGGATGGCTTTTGGAAAGCACAGAGCTGCTCCATACGGCATCTGGCTATTTGTGCTTAAAGCAGGGCAGGTAAGGGGGATTGTGGATGGAAAAGGGTCAGCCCTCCCTTTCCTACAACCCTCTCTCCTGCTTCCTCAACCTTCTCCATGAGCAACTGTCCACAGCACACACAGATGCTGCTCAGTGACCAAAATTGCTACAGCAGAAAGACTGAATGAGACAGGGAAAAACTGCTTTTGCAAATTCAAGTACATAACTTTTAGTAATATAAATGGCTTGCCTTGCTGAAGCAGCAAAGCCAGGCGTTGATGGGTATGTCTACTTCCATTTCACGGAGGAATTAAAAGATCACACTAGTATTTAAACAGATGACGTTTGAGGCCTCATTGTCTACGCAGCTGGGGCTGCTACTGCAGGCACCCAACAGCTGTAACGGAGCTCTGGGGGTTCAGATCTGCCTGACTTGCAAGTTCCTCTCATCTGAATGAACCCCTGAGCCTCCAAATTATTAAATGCTGATAATCCTGCATGAATTCATCCTTTTCTTATGCCCACCTGGAGTGGGCTCTTATGTTTAGCAAGGTGAGGTCCAACCCCACCAGAACTTTACAACCTTCTGTAAAATCTTTGTAAGCTGCATTTATAAGCCCCATTTTCCCCCTGAGGGGATACAGTGCCTCTGGTAGCACCCAGCCTGGACCACAACAGTGGGAAGGAGGCAGGACCTGCAGAGCAACCCACAGCAAGGGTTTTCCCTGACCACTTCCAATCTCATGAAGACAACATATGGCACCATGGCCTGACCATGAACATGGCACACTGCAAAACCTTACAAGGTCCTTTACAAGGCTTTTTTGTCATTTCTTTCTTTTTTTTTTTTTTTTCTGTTTGCCAGCATATTATAACAAAATAGTCTCATCTTGTTTACAGTGTTAGCATAATGAATAAGCTGCCTGGTTTTGTTTTGCACAATAATTCTTTCTCAAACCTCCATTGCTTTATTTGTATATGCATGCAAGCACAAGATCTGCCACAAAATTTACTGGTGGAATCTTCACCAGTTAAAAATACTAGAGCCACCTCTTGTACATCATGGAAACGTCATATGGGGTTGGCTCTCACAGCTGAGCTTTATTCCAGTGCTAAATAAAGTTATTAATACTTCAGACAGCATGAATAGCTGAGTATCTATTTTTAAACATCTGTAATTATCAGTCTGCTAACTAATAGTTTGCTTCTTTAGACTTTTCCAAACAGGCTTAACTAGGGTATAGACAGCATTTATTTCTCATTTAATCCCAGCTACTTCAATTGGAAAAAGGTGTCTGCAAAAGATGACTTATTTGCAATGCCACAGTATCTGTCAATATGACATTCTGATTTAATATGGAGGTTATAGGGCAGGTGTGCTTTATTATGCTGTGGCCATTTCATGACACTTGCAATTACAGAAATAATAGTGTTGATCTTATGAATTAGAAATAAATAATTGTTCATTTAATGATTGATATTCACTGAAAACAAGATTATCTTTAATGTAATTGTATTAGTTATTGACGAATGGTTCATGATTAATTACAATTTACCTACCTTAACAGGATTTTAAAGATCAAGTATTCATTATTTTCAATGACAATGAAGAAAGAAAGAATATGACTGTTAAACATCATAATTTCAACACTGTGATTTTTAAAAGTAGTTAAAAGATCTCAAAAACCTTCCTAATACATTAAAATCAAAGCCTGCCTCAGCAAAGATGGTAGACCTCTGCCTCTGGGCTACATTCCTGTCCATTGTGAACTCCCTGTAAAACTCATTGTGAAAACCTGAGGCTTTGGGGCAGGGTTTCAACTGGCACAAATAGCTCCTTTGAAACCCATGACACATGCAGAAAAAAATCAATTTAATTGGGCATTTGTAGAGGTCACTGAGATAATTTACACATTGTAAGGAACTTGGATCCTGAAATTATGGCATCAGTGGAAAAATACTAGATAAGTAGTTTACAGTTGTCATCTAATCGATCAACAATGGATGGATAAGGGCTGATTTATTAGACATTACATCACAATATCACATCTACATTAATAGTATCCACTAAGGGAAAAAGGAAGTGACCATGCTTACACACGTCAACATCTTATGAAGACAGATGATGCTAAAACCCTGGCTAGGTTTTATCCCTTTTGCTTTCATTTCTTCTTGATGAAGGAAGTATGAAGGATCTCTGATACTGGTTGAAGAAGCTGTTCAGAAATGTTTTCAGGCTTACAGATGCTACATGCATTATTTTTCTTAAAACATCCTTTCCTTCATTTTGGCTTGCTAATCAGTGTCCTCAGTCTTAGTAGTCCTTAAGCAGCCTAACAACCTCAGTGTGTTTTCATAAGAGGGAAGAGCAATGTCAGATTCATCACCACAGATCTCACCACTGGTAACAAAGCAGTTCATTCATTTAACACGAAGCATCACTGGCTTTCTGTCTGTAGTCAAGAATAAAAAGAGTGATGGGATCCTTCCCAAGAATATAAGAGAGGATCAACCACATGGAAAATAAAGGTGTGAACACAATAGGTTTCCAAAAAAGCACTTAATCTGACTGAAAAAATAACTCTGATGCAGTTGATTCAAAACTTCTCTTAAAATTCTTTTGTTCTGCAGGACAATTTCTCTTTATCAAACCTGCTCTGTTCCCTATGTCTGAATGAAAAGTATTTCACTATGCCTCTTTCTTCCCCACACCCTCTAAATATCAATTCAGAGGCACACCTTGTCCCTTCCCTCCTCTTGCCTCCCAAGAGCATAATTTCAAAAAAAAAAAAAAAAAAAAATGTAATTTACAATTTACAAGGTGGAAGTAATATAACAAATTATGCCTTATAGGGAAACCCCACTGCTCTAATAAAGAATCAGTAGGATCTTGGGATCATTCCTTGTTGGGGAGGGTTAATGGAGGCCCTGCTCCTTTGCACCATTGTATTAAATGTGACATTTTTAAAGGAGAAAACACTCCCCACCACAACATAAAAGGTTTTGCCCACAGCATTGCCTATATGTGCTGCTGCTCTTACGACGCAAAGCTAAACCATGGGAATTTACAAACCGCTCTGCAGTCACTGCCAGCAGACAAAGGACTTTCATCTGAGAAAGCCAGAGATTGTGGCAAGAGTTAAAATAAACCGTTAAGATTACACAGTTCACTTCATTTTCCCTTAGGAAACTGAAACTTCCCTTTCATTCTACTCCTGCTCTTCCTAAATTAAGTTCAACCCACTCATATAAAAGAGCCACAATATAATATCCTTAAGGAAAACATTTTCCAACTGTGAGGTGCACTGCTCCTATCTGAAGACCTTGGAGGTCAAGGCTGTACTAAAAGAGCAAGCAAAAGACACATGAGCCAGGAGAGTTAAGCAAGAATCCCTTTGCAGCAGTTGTCGATGGGAATCCAAGGGAAACCTCGCATAAAGTGATGGCTTTGGGGAAGCCACTTTGGATTCAACCACTGCCTAATGGGAGCATCCTGGAAATTAAATTTTCAGAAAAATTAGCACTTAGAAAAACCCCTCTTTTTAAGACTTCAACTGACTTGGTAACCTGTGAATATATAAATTCCCACTCTAGTTTAGAAAGATTTCACTCACTTTTTAAAGGTTAATGTGAAAATGAAAACCATTAAAAAGATATCTGCACTCACCAACGTACTAATAACAGCTCTGATCATTAAAGATGAGTTTTACTTAATAAATGCCCTGCTACTGCCAGGACTTGACATCTTGGTCTCTATTTCTTTCTTCCTGTGATACATTATAATTGCAGCTAGTGATGTTTTAACAGAGGTTCCTTGTTGTTTATGAAGACTTGGGACATCTTCTATGATCCACAATATGTTGGTGCTGTGTGGAGGAGCTTTGTGGATCCTTTCAAATGAGATTCTGAGTGTGTGCTTCCTTGTGAAGGCACATGCTATGATGACCCATGTGTTGTTCTTCCTGGGCTCTTAAGAAGGAGGCTAAAAATCTAAGACTGCATTTTCCCATCATGCTACTTCTTAAACCTTCTGAATCTGTTCAAGGCACACTGGAAATCCAAGTACTTATTGAGGGTCCTAATCAATTCAGTGTTGTTTTACTGAGGAGCAATGGCCCACCCATCCTCTTTTCCTGTGTTAGGAAAAGAGTCAACATTAACACACAATCTTAAATCCACATTGTTTTGTCAGTTTAAGTACACACTGTAAGCTTTTATGAATCTATGTCCTATTAGGTTTTTTGAACATCACATGCTGCAATAAAATCCAGATCTAGGATGGAAATTCTCAGTGGTACTGTAGCAATAATCACAGGAATAAGGATTGCAGTGACATTCCCTCAGGAAGTCTGCTTTACTCTCTGGTTCCCATGCAGTAGGAATGTGTAAATTATTAAAATGTACCATGCAGGAAAAGAAGGCTTGTATGAAAATAAGTACAATTGTTATTTAAGAAGAGAAGGAAATAATGAAGAAGGGGCTTTTAAAAACACATCCGTGATTTTTCCACAAAGCAACAAGTGGAATTTTTACCCAGAACTATTTACTGTGAAAGTCTGTTTTGCTTGTTCTGTAGAAATAGCTATTTTTTTAAACAGGAACACCAGAAAAAGGAGTACAAAGCAAGTATGAGGGAATTACAAGCAAAAGAGTAGATTTAAAATATGACAGTAGCCAAGAAGCTATTTTACCAGCACAGAACTCTTTAAATTATTGAAGTTCATTTTACTTGGGCTTGCACCCATGATATACATTTCTCTGCTTGTTCTGGCACAGAAGAGAAAAACAGGGAATTACAACTGACCTGGCACAAACCTTCAAACCAAGTCCATGACAGCATTTACAAAACTAATGCTGTG
This sequence comes from Donacobius atricapilla, assembly GCA_013397315.1. NCBI lineage: Eukaryota > Metazoa > Chordata > Aves > Passeriformes > Mimidae > Donacobius > Donacobius atricapilla. The sequence continues at coordinate 411,386 of WBMY01016402.1, forward strand.
TGACATGGCTAGCAGGTCAAATGAAAGCAAACCAGAAAGTGGAAGTAAATGATGTAAGAGGATTATTTAATTTCAATTGCTGTGTTGTTGCCTTAAAAATAATGCCGAATGGATTCAGAACTCTAAATGGAAGAAAAAAACCTGCCAGCAGCAGCTGCACTTTACACTTGAGTAGCCACTGGGGAAAGCAGGGGCAGGTCCTCAGCCAGGGTAAATTGCCCTTGCTCTGAATGGGACCTGAATTCAGTGGGAGTCTATCTGTTCACCGACTTCAATGAGCTGTGAATCGGACCCAAGAGTGCCAGGTTTCCACCATTTCAGAATGCTCTCTTCCTCATTAAAATGTACTTACTAGTGACAGCAGCCAATGTTAACCTAATGAACAAGGAAGTTCATTACTGACAAAAAGTGCTAATGCATTATGTACCATTCATGACAAAATCATCTTTGAAGAAAGCAGGGCAAGATCTGGCTGCCTGGGACAAATTCCTCCTCCAAACACTATGGAAGATCTCCAACAACTGCCTTGCAAGCCTAAATGCAAATACCACCTCTCTGGGGAAATTTGTGAAGTTATCAGTGCTGTGAAGACTTTATTTGGCCTTTTCCTGAAGATTTTGTTTTCAGTCAGATTCCCAAAGTCTCTCAATAATAAAGAAGGTGTAGCCCTTGTCCCGGGGAAGCTGAAATAAGGAAAGGTGCTAAAAGGATGTTTTGGGGATTTTTTAGCATACGATTTTAAAGACTTTTTGCTTCTACCCCCTTTGTTCTGAAAACCACACCAAGTTTCTTAAGGTCTATACTGCAGTTAACGCCACTACTATTGCGGATGTACCAGATGAGGTAGCTGTGAGCCAGCTAAGAGTAATGCAAACCACACTAGAAGCAGAAAGGTCAGTGAGAGCTGAAATTCACCTAACAAGAGTAGTGCTCAGGTAATTAACTCATCCTGTTGTCTGGACCGTGGTTACTTAGCTAACCAAAAGCTAAACAAACCCTTTCTCTTGGTTGTGCCACAGCCACTTCACCACACACACAGGGTGTGTAACTAATGAGAGCTAGACAGGGACATTGCAGGGGATTTTTCAAGGTGTGAATGCCTATTTGTCTTCCCAGCTACCATTTCAGCTTTTAAGAAGTAGCTGGTAAAATGTCTGGCCTGAATCTTCTCTGTCCAGCCAAAACAGTCATACTTTTACAAGCTGAGCATAAAATGCACCCTGATGTGTTTACCTCAGAGCTGCATAGGAAGGAATTACACCAAAGACATACTTCAGGGCATCAGGCTCACCAGCTCCTGAATGGAAGATGAGTGATAGCAGAAGTCTGTAAGTGAATCTTAAAAAGAACTTGAGTCACCTCAGGACAACTGAATTCAAACAGCCCCCGACAGACTGCAGAGTAGGAAAGGATTACTGCATCCAGACACATCCTTCAGCTCTCCAGCATGCTTTCAGTATGGAGTGCGCTGCAGGCAAAAGTAACAGTATTACTGTGCCGCACAGATCACTCCCAGAAGCTGGATGCACGTTGAGAGACTGCTGGCCATATTTTGGTTTGTGTATCAATAATAAGGAATGAAAGATAGGACTCTCTTAAATATAAAAACAACAAATCTGAACCTTAGCTCCACGTCCCAACACCAAACCCTTAACCAGCACTGGAAGTATTAAGAGTGTTAATTGCTCTACATCTCCAAGAACTCAACCTTCTGAGAGCATTACATGAAAAGATAAGTCTGGCTACTATCTCACAGCACTGTGCTGAGCAAGAAACCCCCACAACCTGCCATAAATGGACAGGAAATACAGCATTGCTGTAAATATCATCATGTCTCTGAGCAAAATCATAGTGACAGGCACTCTGGTCTGCTGCAGTTTACAATTGCATGAAATGGGGGTTTGGGTAGGGTACTGTAAAAAATAACAGGTATATATTTCAAAACAGAGAAATCCATTACTTGCCAGAAAAATGCAGGCAAAAGAACTGAAAGGCAAAGTGTATTGATGGAATCTTAAGTCTCTGGGTGTTGATCTTATTATGCTAGATAATTACTTTATCCCCTTATCCACAATGCCATGTTTACTTAGCAGGCATTAAAAAAAAGAGAAGAGGAAAAAGGGTAAAAGAACAAAACCTACAATGACTGAAGTTAAATTTATACGCACAACAGAGACAGATAAAGTATCCCAGGGGGCCTTATCAGTTTTACACAATAACCAACAGGCTGTTTCCTGTATATAGCAGCTTAAGGTCGGCGGATGTTTATTAGTGGCAGAGGGGAAAGGAAATACAGTATCTTTGACTGACACAGCATGGATATATGAGAAGTGCTATTTATGTTTTTGAATTGAATGAGAACCACAGTGGCTCATAGATGTCTTATACCCAATATTACCATTAGTACTCCAGGAACACTGAGCAACACTTTACCAAAAATGTGCGGCTTGTTTACTGTTCCTGACAAAACATATTAGAGGGTAGGAAGAATTTAGGCTTCTCCAATCCATTATCATCCCTCCGTTAAGAATCACTGGGATAGATCAAGCTCTTTTCACCCCCTTTGATTTTTTAAAAAGAGACATTAATTATTAAACATTTGTATGGTGTCCAGTGGGAATCTAGTCTAGGTTAAGGCCACACTAAATACAGCTCTGTGGTGTGCTAGGGAAATCGGCTGTCTGTGTGCTAATTTCTTTCATTCCTGGAAGCCTTGGGGAAACATGAGAAGGGAGGTAGGCATTTGGTCCACTGTTTTTCTATGAATCAAGCTAATACATTATTGAAGTGGGAGTTCTGGAAACACAATGGGCATGGGGGGCAGGGATATCCTGTTTAACCACAGCTCTCTCTGCTGTGTGGTTATGTGGAGAAGCTCAAACCAGAGGTGGGACAGCAAGATGGAGCAATTAGGAACATACTGAGGATTTAACTGAGATCCTTCTCTAGAGAGGCCAATAGACATTCCCTTGTTATCACTACACTGTGGTGAGCTCCAAGAGAAGGTCTGCAGAGTTCTGCTGGCACAGTTTACCTCTGTACAGAGCCTGGGCTACAGCCATGGCTGTAATTCTTCAGACTCAGAGAGGTAACAAAGCACATGATGCTTTATATTTCATGAGGAAACAAAGCATATGGAAAACCACCTTGGCAAAATGGGGCAACCTGCTTCTTGGTTGGAAGAAGGTAGATAAGAAGTCAGTGTCTGATGGAAATTTGAAACTAAAGGAACAATATTTCACTTTAGAGAATATGAACTACCCCATTGTACGTAAAAAAATGCTTCCTTTGCCTTCCCCTGCTCTGTAAGACAGTAGAAAACAATGACGCTTCTCTTACTTGTTTTCAAAACACCAACCACTTTCCACAGTGCTGTACAGAAAAACATATAGTGGTCACACTGCTTTTAGGGCTTTACCTGTCTTGGCAAAGGACATGGCTTTTTTTGTGATTCCATACAGAATTGACATAGTCCCTGAGGTCAATGGCACAAGATTTTCCAATTCCCAAAAGCCCCCAGTAGGACACAATGGTGAAGATAGGAACAAGGCTGAAATGGAACAACCAGTCTTTTCCCCCACCTCCAGGGTTACACAGCCTTGCAAATAAGAAAGGGTGTATGCCACTGCTTTGGGAGGCGGGGTGTGTGTAACTGGACACATTGTACAACATCTGAAAAAAAATAGCTGATTATTATTATTCTCTGCAGAAAACAAAAAAATTCCCTTTCCATTTTTTTCCATTACCGTGGACAAAAAGACAAATATCCACTCTTTGCCCCAATTACCTTCCACAAAAGTTTTTGTGTAAAACTGCACACAGTTTAACCTTATTCTAATACACATTGGTGCCAACCTATCTTCTGGATATGAATCATGCTTCCTCCATGCTGGAGGTATGTGGAGGGGAGGAAAACTGTAGCTGAACATTTTTTAAATATTTCAAATAATATTCACGATAAATTGGCCGAAAATTTACTTGCCTCACAAAGAGGACCTCTGCTCTAATTAGGAACACTGACTTCTGCTCCTAATTCCTCACTTCAGAATTGCATGTTTGTACTACAATCCATGTTTTCCCTGGGCATTCAAGGGGTTTGATTTCTGCGGAAGGTTTCCAAAGACAGCTCACCTCCCACCTAGATGTCCTGCAAAGGGCAGCCAAAGATCTGAGATTCAAAGGGCGTACTGGTATCATACTGGTATCACTGTGTGCTCGATGCACACAGCTCTCCTGAAAACCCAAGTCCCAATAGACTGCCTAAATGGGGAAAACTTTCAGAGGCATCAAGTAGAGTTAGGCTCATACCTTTCTTGCTCTGCCTCACAAGCCAGACATCACCTGGGTAAAATGGCAGCAGGATGGAGCTTCAGGCCATCTTGGAATTAGCAGCATGGTCCATAAATACTTGATCCACAGATCAAACACTCTGAGAGGCCCTGCCACCACTTATGCCCTGACAACCCCTCTAGATTCAAACCTCTGGTGGCTTAAGCCCATCTGGATGCCAGGCATCAACCCAAAGCTTCTCTATTACTCCATTCTTCCACTAGATGGGAGGGGAATATAATGAAAGGCTTTTGGGTCAAGATAAGGACAGGGGAATCACTCAGCAATTACCATCACAGGCAAAGCAGACTCAGCTTGGGAAAATTAGTTGAATTTAATACTAATCAAATCAGGGTAGAATAATGAAAAATAAAACCAAATTTTAAAAACAACTTCCCCAATCCCTTGCTTCTTCCTGTGCTCAATACCCAAGAGCTCCCTACCTTCACCTCCTTCCCAGCAGTGCAGGGGGATGAGGAAGGGGGTTACAGTTGATTCATCACACATTGTTTCTGCTGCTCCTTTCTCCTATGGAGGAGGACCCCTCACACCCTTCCCCTCCTCCAGCACGGGGTCCCTCCCACGGGAAACAATTCTGCATGAAATTCTCCAATGTGAGTCCTTCCCATGGACTGTAGCTCTTCATTAACTGCTCCAATGTAGGTTCCTTCCATTAGTGAAGTCCTTCAGGAACAGATTGTTCCAGTGTGTGTCCCTTGGGGGGTCACAAGTCCGGCCAGCAGACCTACTCCAGCATAAGCTCCTCCCTGAATGGATCCTGCCCAGGAGCCTGCTCCAGCTCAGGCTTTCCACAGGGTCACAGCCTCCTTTGGGCACATCTACCTGCTCTGGCACAGGGTTTTCCACAGGCTGTATGTGGGTCTCTGCTCCCCCATGGACTTCCACAGGCTGCAGGGCCACAGCTACCTCACCATCATCTTCACCACAGGCTGCAGGGGAGTCTCTGCTTTCCTGCCTGGACACCTCCTCTCTCTCATCCTTCACTGACCTGGAGGTGTTTATCTCCATGTTCTCACTCCTTTTGTCTGACTGCTGCTTCTATTGCACAGGCTTCCCCGCCCCCCACTCCATCTCTGTTATCCCAGAGGCACTACCATCATCACCAATGGATTCAGAACTGGCCATCACTGGATCCATCTTGAAGCCAGCTGACATTAGTTCTGTTGTACACGGGGGGAGCTTCCAGAATCTTCTTACAGAAGCCCCCCCGGTATTCCCCCCACTATAAAAACTGTGTCACAAAAACCCAGTAAAAAGCCTCATCTCTGTACTAGTATCCTGCATGGACACCTCTTTAAAATTTAGGCCAATATTTGTACCATGGAAAGCCACCAAGCAAATGTTAAAAAAAAAAAATCTATTCTCAATTGCAGATGCCAAGCACTGAGTGGAAGCCAGCTCCTCTGACTATTTTGGAAAGGGAAGGCAGGTGGAGACCTTGACCCATGGAGCAGTTAGCTTTGGCTGCACATCTCCAGCTTTTCCAACAAGGGGAAGCAATGTATGTCTCTAGCTACGTTCAAGAGCTCAGCCTTGAGGAATACAAGTCAACCAGCAGCAACAGCACTTCTTGACCCTCACAGGCCTGCTCTGAGTAAAATTAGGGATATACTGAATTGAAATGATTGTGGTTGGAGACAGGAATGAGTTTGCTGTGAATCACATGGCTGCAAAAAGAGTATGATGTGCACAGCCTTCTATATGGCATGAGGGAGGGAAGACAGGTGTCTCATGAATTATGAGTAAAGTGGGACAATTTAGGGAAAGTTTTAACTTTTTAAAAAAGGGAAAAAAAGAGGAGACCAAAAGCCATTAGATACATAACCTTGTAGTCTAATATGGCCATAAATTAACAGCTGCACTATATTATGTAAATTTATGCTAAATTATTCACTACCTGTCACCATATCTCCATAAAAAATCTATATACTGACATTTACGAAAAATGACATCTTCTGATAATAGTTTTGCTACGTATTTCAGTGGCTGCAATTGCCTTTTAACCATCTTGACTGCTGCTGAGGCAAACACTACTGAAACAGAGATGCTTTAGGAGGTTTAATGAATTAATTAGTATTCACAGATTCACCCTCAAGGAGGGCACTATCCATGTAAGTCAGTGTCCGTAGTAAGCATACCTCTTCCTTTAGCTTCAGAACTTGCTGGAGAGGAGCCAGGAAGGATCACACAGGTCCCTCCATCACTCCAGCTATGAGCCGGAATTGGATACCCTGTAAAGACCCTGGCTGCACCCATTCAGGGTCGAACATGGTGGTCACTAAGCACACCAGGGCCATGTTGGAGGGGCCTCCTTCACCCGTAGGAATCAAAGCAATCATCCAGCAGTGAAAACCTGAATCAGAGCTCTTCTTGAGATAAGAAACGTTATGAATCACACCTGGTTTGAGATGGACCTTCAACTGCCCAGCTGTGTGCTTCTGCCAACTGGAACACCAAGTGGGGTGGCCCTGCAACCCTGACTGCACAGCACACACAGAGGCACATCATCCATGCTTATTCTAAATAGGACGTACAGTGAGATTGGGAAGTGATGTGTGTCTCATCCCTCACAGCTTCTGAAGTAGTGATATCCTTCCCCACCAATTACGAAGGGAGCTCATGGTGTGGCTTCACAAGAGCCTGACACAGATTTACTCACCCCACACTGCCACTCTCCAGAGCTGGTGAAGCCTGAACAGCAGGCTCTGTCTGCTGGCCCCCTCCTGAAGGGTCTAGGTAAGGATTCTGTCTCAGCCCTCCAGTCAAGGAGGGAATGTGACTTGTTTCACCATGCATTTGCTGGCTGGCCTCTAACATCCAGCTAAAGCACAAACAGACCTGCATCCACGGAGCACCTATTTGCTGCAGGTGGCTCTGACCTCTGACGTGGCTTAAGGCAACAGCAGCAACTGCAGTTCATTCAAAAACTTCCACTGATTCACTTCGGAGAAAGACAAGGATAAGGAATAAAACCCCTGTAGTTCACTAAGAAATGGGAAAGGAGGTCAGCTTCTTCCACTTCTTCCTGATAAATTTTGAGCATAAGCTAAGAAAAGAAGCAGAGGGCAAAAGATAAAAGAAAATTCAAGTGCCCTCCTATTAAGCCAAAACCCATGCTATAAACAACTAATGTACTTCCAGGACCACTGTCCCTAATTTGACCTTGCAGTTCTCTTCAGAAACATTAAGCCAACATTTCAGAGATAGGAGAAAGGAAGGGGGGATAGATGTTAAAGAAAGAAAGCAGGGAGGGAGGGGAGGGAGGGAAGGCAGAAGAATAAACAAGCTTTTGCAACAGCAGGAAGCTCTCTCTTAATTCTGAGATAATGAAACGCTTCTAACCAGGCCCAACTGCTGAATATTACAAGAGCCATCATCTCATGTGGATTGCATGCAGCTTTATTTTCTACTCCCCTGCATGGACTGAGTATGATTCACAGCACAGTCACAGGAAACAGTCATTACTATTTATTTGGAGTGAGATGAGTGACTGCTCTAAACAGCATCAACTGCACCTGCAATAGTGCAGAGAATCTTTTTTTATTAAGCACACCCATGCCCTCTTTTTTCCCTTCTGCTCTTCAATATTCTCTTCACAAAGAACATTTTATTTCAGTACTGGCTGCATAGTTGAAAAAGGGAAGAGGCAAATTTACAGCAATCATTAGAGAAGATGCAGAAACATGGCAGCAAACCCTGGCTTCAGCACTTTGTGTGCACAGAAACATCCTCACACCGTGCACATGCTGCAAAAATAGTCAGTACACAAAGAAAAATAGACAATTCATTAAGTATAGCCAGATATAATAAAATTATAATAATAATTGCCTGGCTGCGGGTGAGCCTGCTTGCCCCCATTTTGTACATTTGCTACAGCTGGAACATGTCAGAGCACCCTGAACTCACTCTGTTCCAGACAACCCTAAAAATCAGCTCATCTTCCTCAACCTCTGAGCAGCTCCTCTGTTTTCTTTACAAGACACTGCTCACAATTTTGCTGCAGCAATTTATCTCTGGCTACACAGAGAGGTGGGCAGCCGGTTCCCTGGCTTGCTGCTGCTCTTTCTCCTGCCGTGCTTTAGCAGCTGGTGCTGAAGCCTCCCTGGCCCCCACATACTGTAGCTATGAGGTGACAGAGCCTCAGTCGATTCCCACAACACTTTATTCTCCCCTTTGGCAGTCTCTGCTGATGAAGGTACTCTTTAGACTGCTATTTTGAATTTAACACACAGTTACAGCGAATCCAGAGCACTCAAAGCACAGACCTCTCTCTCTTCTATAGCCTTTATTGCCCAAGTGCATGCACCTGATGTGCTTACAAAAAAATGTCCTTGCTGGCAAAATCCTCTTAAAATGGCTCAGCTCTGTTTTTGCTGGTTTCAGGCCAGCAGTAAGAAGCAGCTAAGGCCATTTCATCCCTCTGCTGTAGGTATCAGTATCTCAAGTACCTGCATCCTGTGATGCCATTAAAAGCTTCAGGAGATTAAAAGTGTGGGTTTTCTTGTTTGTCTAACAAAGTAAGGTACTTCACAATATAATGGATTGTTCTTGAAAACTAAAATTCCTAATAGCAGCAAACAGATGCATAGACCAGGCTGTTTTATCCGTATTGAAGTTGGATACTTATTTTTTGTAAATTATGTGTGGTCTCTGGAGCAAGTGTGACTTCAGATCGCAGCAACTAGGGTACATCCTATTTTTTTTCTTATTCTCCTATGCAATCATTCTGATGCCACATGTGACTGACACGTAGAAAGCTTCCTCACCAAACTGGGACCAGATCAGAGCCCAGAGCCTTCATGGATGAAGGGTCTTGGTGAGAACAAAAATACCAAGGAGAGCATAAAGGAGGTACAGAGCTTGGAAGGGAGGACAGGTGACAGAGGGAAGAAGGGGCAGCAATGACTTTGTGCTGACTTCTATCTGTTTACAGTACAGCAGTGTGGTAATCACCGGTATATCTACACCCAGAAACTAAAGCAATTGGTATAGATAAAAAAAAGATGGTGCAAAAAAAAGCAGGTTAGGAGAGTTAGTATATAAAACACTAAAAAAACGCCTTTGACTGACTACTGTTCCTAGCCATTACATCATATGCTGTATATTTTTCCTTAGCTGGTATTAAAAAAATCTCTTAGTACTGCTTCTCTTACCACTACCTACCAAAGGATTACTAAAAGACAACTTATTTTCCACCTCGGGTCTCAGGAACTGCAGTCTCTGCCCTGTGAGGAGAGTAGCACAACATTCTTCTCCTCTACCAGGATGAGAGATCTGCTCCACCATCCACATCAACATCCACTCTTAGATGTAGCCAACTAAGAAGTAAGGACACTCATTTCATTGTTGCAAGAATACACAGAAAGTGGAAGCAGTTATTATATGAGGCAGGTGAGAAATAGTCCTGGAGCATTAGGTCTTTTCCTGATTCCAAAGAGAACATTTTAAATCCTAAGGCAAGAAGATCACCAAAGGCAGTCCAAGTTATGCCACAATTTGTTTTGTCATGTAGATATTAGCTCACTAGGCACTGGTCCCAAACTCTTACCACCTCACTTTTGCCTTCAAGAGCCATTAGTCAAGCATTACCTGGGGACAGATTCTCCTCCTGGTTACAGCACAGTAAACCCCTGAGCTGACAAGGTTATTCCATATTTATACCCCCAGGTAGGTCGCATATTTTATTTTATTTCTGCAGCTGGAGGCAGCTGAGGTGCAACATGGGATAGCCCTCAAGAGAGTAGCAACACGAGGCTGTGCTCATAGGCCTACATGGAGGGGAACGAGCTCTGACCCAGCTGGGAAATCCTTCAGCTCCACATCCTCAGCCTGGGGAGCTTCCTAGAGGACAGGTCACTGTCACACCAGCATGGTGAGGGCTTGAGTACCCATCCATTGCACTTGCATTGCTCTCAGAGCCTTCCATCCTCAACATTGTCAGGGTGCAGCCTTCCTTGTCAAATTATTTTAAGTAAAAGGGCTTGAGACAGAAAGTGCTTCTTGATATGTGAACTCTCAGCCCACAAGCAGAGTGAGAGCTACAAAAGATTCACAGGCTCCCTCCTCCCCCACAATATTTAAATGATAATTAACAATTTCTAGAAAGTCATTCATAAAAGGAAAAAGGGCAGATTTTCAAAACTATCAGCTTGCAAATGAAGTAGAGCAAATTCTCTGGCAAACCTTCTAACAAGGTTTCACGTTATTTGTTTTATGCTTCCTAAAGATCTGTCCCTAGCCTAAATCCCAGCAGGAGAAGATGCCATTGGAGTTTAATTACATTCCACCTTGGGAAACATTCGAGAAAGAGGGATCTAAAAAAACCCCTACAACTTGGTCTAAAAAGAAAAAAAAAAAAAAAGAAAACAATGATCTGATTAAAGCAATGATATGAATGTCTTGTACCTCCCAACCACAGGTTTAAAACCTTATCTTCTTACAAGTCTCAAGGAAAAGAGCCAAATTGTCTTGTGAGGCAAATAGAATAGTTATACCATCAATTTACAACATACATTCAGCATTCAGGCTTATGGTTTAAGTAACTAGTTATGAGACACGGCATTTTAAAGGGTTTTGGTGCTTTGTTTTAATTTTTTTTTCTTCTATATGAACTAGACATGCCACATGCTGTGCTGAAAATCCTTGTCATTCAGGACAGGTTTTATCTTAGAAATAAGCTATGGATAGTGTTTCAACGGATTAGCACATGGCCTGTACTCTCCTGGCTGTGGTGTGTGTGTGTTTGCACACTCACCACACAAACATCTGCCTGGCCCCCAGCAGATGCTGTGGCACATCTCACCCCAGCCAGGAGGGTGGGCATGAGTCGAGGAGGTGCACAACAAAAGCAAAAGGGAGACTCACTGATCCACAGCTGCGGCACAGGAATCTGCTGCCATCAGCAGAAGTGTGAAGGAGATGGAAGGAAAATGGTAGGCAGCCTCCTCTAGGTATAATTCTTTAAATCTGGGAAACCCATCCATCTGAAATATCTTTCTCTGCAGGAATGGGGCAAATGACTCCTGTGAGTCCAGCTGGGACACAGAATGGTGAACTAGGCAGTGGAGGAAAAAGACTGCATTCTAAGCTGAGAGGAAAAACTAGGCATTGCCACTGTTCCCTCTTCTGGGACCCCTAAATCACCCACCTCAGGGCTCTGTAACTGGCCATGATGAGACCTAACCTCAGCACTCAGAGAGGTGCCCCCAAGAGGGGCTGCAAAATGAACAGTGAGCACCACTGAGTGTCTGGAGTTGTCACCATGTTCTGCTGTACACAACGGCGAGACTTGCCACTAAAGAAGCACTGAAATATTTAATCATTCAAAACATTCAAGTGTGACAAAATTATCAATGAAACTAATTAAGAATCTTGAGATAATAAGCATTGATGACAAAATGTTCCACTCTAGTGCCTGCCATCAGGCAGTCAGGATTTATAATATCAGCCATTTATAAAACTTATACCCTGAAGGAACTCAGTGCACTTTCAAAATATGTGCCTCCATATCCACATAGTCCTGCTCCCCAAGGTAACTTGAACTACTCAGGCACACCCAGCAAAGGCTCCCAGGTAGCGGGGAGGACTTCAGATAATGATGACAGAAATCTGAGTATAAACAAGCAGTAATAGCAAGCAGAGAAGCTTCAAAGCGCCAGCTTTGGCATCTGCAGGGCCAGGTCCTGAGGTCTCAGCCAACCCAGCTCTACCACAGGCACCCAGAAGGGCAGGCCACAGGAAGGTGAGACAACAGTGCACAGAGCAGACTTGGGGAGGAAGAAGGTCACAGATTCAACAAAAAGAACAGAGCACCAGTGTTTTATGTACTGCGATTTTTCCGCAATTTAGGACAGGAAGTGAACTGGTGTCAGGCGATCAACACTGCAGATGGGTCTTTAAGCAGCCAACATGTAAATGGGTTTTGGCAAAGATACCGCAACTAAAAGTCTTTTTTTTTCTTTTTTGTGAGAAATGCCATTTTTAGGTACAGTCAGAGAAATGTTGCCTTCTGCCTGCTACGAGCAGGTGTACAGATGTCGACAGCAAGTTCAGGCGAGTGCCAGGTATTCAAGAATTTTCACTGGGTATGTGAGCTGCCTCACACCATCTCCAAGCTTTTGCAGGAGGCAGGTTTTATTTTCTGCTGAGGTTTCCAACAAGCCGGTTCTCCAGCAGACCCTGTCTCTGGGCTCAACAGCTGAGCACAGCCCAATTTTTATTTCGTCTTTGTTTCTAAGTCGAGCCATCCCCACCAGGCCAGCCCCTAAGCAAGGGGAACGGTGTGTCCCTGTGAGTCACCCGCGCGGCTCCCAAGGAGCTGCCCACGAGACTGGTACAGCTAATCTGGAATGACGCCTGGTAACTGCAACATCTAATTTCAGACTCAAGGCACCAATTTCCCAGTCACTTTGTAGCTACACTGTGCTACCGTAACAGGTTCTCTGCACAATTATCACAACACTTAGTAAGTGATTCATTTCCGAGAGAGCTAAGAAGCCTTGTAAATTATTTTCACTTTAAAGAAAGCAGATGTAGCCCCTCTGGTGGAAATAAATAGCAAAGTTTCTCACCAATATTTTTTTATTATTAATTTTTGACAAATAATATTGTCTCATCATTAGTATTAAAATACCTTTACTTCAAAAGAAAAATGTAATAAGCAGGCAAGAATTCAAAACCCTGGTGCATGTGCCATTGTGGCAATGGCATGCATCAGGCACAGGCAGTTTGAATATTTTATACTTCATTTTTTTTTTCTTAAATAATTGACTACCTTTAACTAGTGATTGTCCAGCCCTACCACTGCTGCGGTTTTAACTGCTGTATTAACAGCTCTGAGTGTTCCTTTGGTGGTTCTGCTTCTCCCTGCTCTGAATCCAGGCTGTCTACAGTCAAGCCTTGCTTGAGTTTTAGGTTAGAGATCTGTTTCCTGCCTCACTCTGTAACAGATGTAAATCCATTTTCTACAGCTTTGCCTCCTGCAGTAGACACAAACAGCTCCAGTTAAGATCTTGAGTGTTCACTGGCTGGACCAATGTAGTATCTCTTAGCACAGTGGAGAAACCTGCTCACTCCAGCTGGTGATGTGGGCTTATTTGATTTTCTGTTTGCCTCTTGCAGTGCAGAAATGAAGAGTTAAAATCTCATACCTTGGTTTGATTACTGCATTGCTGACAGAAATGCAGAACTGGACCAGGAGACAAGATGTACTGAGCCACTAAAGAGTTGTACCTTTTGAACAAGTAATTGAAATTAAACTTGTTCTCCCAAAAGCTTAAAAAAAAAAAAAAAAACAAACCAAAAATGACCTGGCCTATAATTATCATCTCATAGCACAGTCCAGTGTTGAAGGATATACAAGTGTACATATATTTAGATGCATAAAGATGCACATGAGGGCTTGACAGCATTTGCCAATGCACCCACTGCTTAGAATTTGCATATCTGCATGTGCACAGCAGGGATCTCATGGCTACCACATTTCTCTGCAAATTCCGAGGGTAAGTGGGATTAAAGTTATTACTTCCTTAACCTGAAATGCTAAAAATGCAAAGACAGTATTCGAATTTCTATTCAGTTTCAAGCAACCACTATGGAAACTACCTTTGACTTGATACAAGATATGGTAACAGTATTTTCCTACAAAACAAAACCTTAACCCCCAACTTGAGGCAACATTTCCTATCTAATTTCTCTTTGTGCATTTATAGAACTATAGAAACAGAGAAAAAATACATCGACAAAAAGATCTAGAAACACTTAACTGCAACACCTACAACACTTGAAACCTGAAGGGCACACTGAGCAAAACCAGGTCTGTAAAATAAGCTCAGTAAGATTTCATACTGTGGAAAAATGCCTTTAGAATGTTCTACGCAATTCTAATACCTGCATTTTTCCAAAGGATGTTAAAAACCCAAAGGAGAACCTCTGAAAGCAGGCACATATACTGTCCAACTTCTAAATAAATAAATATTTTTTAAAAAATAAATCATTTTAGGAACACACAGTTTTAATACAGGAAAAAACTAGCAGGTGATATCACTGTGGTTTACAGGTGATATCCTAATCTTTATTTAGGAGAAGGATAATTAATTTAGGAGAAAAGATTTAAAAAAACCGTGGTAAATTAATGAGAAATTTTTGCCAGAAAGATTTGGGTAGGAGGGTATATTCCCAGCTATTTTTATGCAGGATGTCAGGACTGGTGGTGAGATGAAACCATGCAGCGGCAATGGGGATCAAAACACAGCCCAATTCCAAAGGTCACCAAATATTCAAAAAGTTCACATCTGAATGTTGTGGCCTGGATCTATCTATGGTTTTTCTTGTAAAATCAGAGCTAGAAAAGAAAGCAGGACATTTGCTTAACACCAAGCCTCTGTTTCCTTGCATTGTTCTCTCATTTAAGTGCTCTGCTAAGGCTCCACTGATAATAAAAGATTGATTTAAAAGACCATTCCACAACCTAAGCAAACAGTGAGCCTGGCTAATGTTACATATCATATCCTCTTGTCATTTACTGCTACTCTGTGTGTTTACTGTGCCTCTCACTCCCCCTCAGTACCAGCCCGAATGTGCAGCAGAGCAGCTGGTCCTCCGGGGTTGATGGCACAGCTGCAACCCTGAGCCCAGCAACAGCAGCCTCTTGATTGATTGTAAAAGCACAACCCTGCTCTCAGTTAGGCTCTGAACCAAAACAACCTCCTCCCAAGGCTTTGGGTCAAGTCTTTGCAGATTTCCTAAATGACAGGCACCTCTACTTCAGAAGGTAAACCTTACCTCTGGTAAGAGCCAAAATTTCATCACATTATCTGCATTCCTCTATCAAGGTTCCTTCTTCAGTCCAACAGAGATTATGAAAGTAGGTGGTGTGAACAACAAAAGAATCAAAAAAATTGTCTCCGCTCCATCTTTTACTTCTATCAGAAAATTATTATTTGTCACAGATTTCTCTTCCTGTGTCAAATTCAGTACACAGCATGATGAAAACATCCATGTTCTTCCCATTAGTAGACAAGGAAAACTTAATGGAGTGTTTTATGTTTTGCTTTGTCTTTCTCTTACCATTTTTCGAATTACTGTTTTTGCTTTGTGTTCCCAGCTAACATGATGAGTATTGCTCCTTTCCTTCAAATAACCGGACTATGAGAGCAAAAGGGTGTGTCTCTGGGGCCTGATTCTCACTTTCACTAAGGTCCTGCCAGGGCAGCAGAAACAGACCTTACCAGAGTTGCAAGCCTCTGTGGTTAACATAGGAGCAGAAATAAGGTGATGATAATCCTGCTGCAGGGGAAGGATGAGGCTGATGTATACGCACCTTGATGGTCCGTTCCCATTACAGAAACAGGAGAGAGGACATAAATGTAAACTGAGAATCTGGCTTTGCAGTTACCCTGGATACAGTTTGTAGGTTTTATATGTTTAATTAGAGCAAAAGGTAGAAACTTCCACAGTCTAATGAAAACAGTATGTTAAACAAGGTTTTGCCCAACATTTCTAGGACACCAGAACTTGCAATAATGGAACAAGAACAATTAAAAAGATTACTAAAGCATTTTGTTTTGCTTGTTGTTCTTGTGATCCTTCATTTTTAAGTCAGGAAAGACATTTTATACCACCTAATTGAAACAACTGGGAAGATTTTGGGGGGGTTGTCTGTTTTTTTTTTTTTAAACAAATACACTAATTAATTAATACAAAGAAGTCCTGTGTCCTTGGTTGTACACAAGATTAGACTGCACAATAACAAATTCCTAAGCATAAAATGTATAATTTAATGAATTCATAGACAACACCTCTTTTTCTTCCACTGCAGTGTGAAGAAGAATATGCTTTTTAGGGACTACTCAAAACACTCTTGAAAACAGTTTGCATTTCTGTCCTTGCAGAGGGTGATGCATGTACATCCTTCAATTTGTGCACATCAGTAGATCTGTTGACTTTTGTGTTTTGGATCTCTGATGAAAATCACTGTATTTTCACTTAAATCCATGGGGAAAACTCAAGCTTGCAAAGGATTTCTTGTGGGACATAAGTTAACCAGAACATGCAAATATTGCTCTGTGAGTTCCCTATTTCCCATGCCAAGACTTTTAAATTGTCTGTGCCTCCTGAAGAAACAGGACCATTACTATTACAGGAGTTGTAAGTACTTTCAGAGGTTAGTATTTATGTACCATTTGCATGATAACAAATGGAAAGTGCTAAAATATCCTAGACTATTTAGAAAAGATATTGTATTTTTGCTCCTGCTGTCACAAGTCTGATGTGCTGAAGTGGCACCAGTTACCAAACCTGAAGAAAAGGAAATCAGTTGTGTGACAGTTACTGTTCAGGTTAAACATTGTTAAAACCTGTAGGTAAAGCAACCACTTGATTCTGTAATGGAGCTTTTCCACTTGTTATATTTATCCAGAGGGACAAGTCAGGAGGATTACAACCCCTGTGCAAAGTTGCAGGTGACGGTTTCTTTACAAAATGACCAACAAGGTTTTGTGCTCAGCACCTGTAGGCAGAGTGGTTTGTCAAGGTAGTGCTCTGCACAGAGCTGTGTGTTCAGGGAAGAAGTTGAACAATGAGAAAAGAAAATCAAAGGAGAAATGAAGCCCCAGGCACCATCTCAGTACAGCAAACACAGTTTGGTGAGGGTCTACCTCAGTCCACGCTGCTCCCAAGGAGCTGTGAAAGCAAGAGCCATGTCCTACTGTTCACTTCTTGCTGGAATGGATGGGCAAAAGTAGAGCATGCAGTCCTTGTAAAGAAGTAGGGTCACTTCAAAGATATTTGGCTCTAAGCCAAACAATCCAAAGACCCTGAAATTTCAGCCAGCAGCTCAGCTAACCACAGGTGAGCAATGTAAACAGCCAGCAAATTACAACATGGCGCAAAATCTGACAAACATTGGCATCTTTCTCAGCTAACAACTTGGCCACATCCACAGAGGTGCATCTTTCAGTAATGGGAGCTTAAACACTCCTTTGGCAAGGGATCAAGCACACCCAGTTTGCACCCAGATTGTGCATTTTGTCTCACATTGAGCTTGCTCAGGCAACAGGCAGTATTTTAGGTAACTACTACTTATTGCTCCTCAAATTGCCATAGGAAATTGAGGGTAGTCATGACTTTCTTATTACAGAATGTATCAAACTCATACAAAAGTTTTAAAATAATGAGCTGTTGGGGGAAATCCCCACAACACAACCTGTGACACTATCTGAAGACACCCATGCAACTGGTGTGCCAAGCTGTGCCACTTAAAGCATGTTTTCAGCACCCACCTAAGACAGCCTGGCAGTGCGTATTGTGAATTTATCACAGGCAGGGAGAAAAATGCTTTTAAACATCATCTTACTTCCCCAGTGAATGCTCCTCCCATCAGGGATCTCTGCTGGCTGGTTTCTACCAGGCACATTGAGCAAGGTCACTTCTAAATAATAATTACTTCCACAACATGATTTCCTTGCCCTAAAGGCATGGTGACATGTCTCTAAACACTGGGATGCCAGCACCACAAAGTACCCCCCGCTCAAAGCAAAATATATTGGAGCAGGATGTGACACCCTGGACCACCCCAGGGGTCTGGCAGAAAGCCAGCCTTGGGGTCTCAACACATTCAGACACTTTGGAAGTGAAATCCAAGGAGTTTGAACATTTCTGGAACATCCATCATGAGAAAAGCTGTTTGGGAAGATGCACTTTTCTAGAGTGGAAGGGAACAGGGCAAAGCTGGGAAAGTGCTGTAATTTGACAAACTGCAAAAGCTGTGCCCTCCTCCTTAGAAAAACAGTGGAAAAACTCATCTTTGGGTGAAGGGGCATTCATGCAGCCTGAAAATGTTCAGTGACATTCAAGTAACCCCTTGTGACTATTCCCCCATCTTCCCTGATGCTGAAACAACATCAGAGCTATCTGCTGGTGTTGCTTAAATGCTTGTGTTTTTCACATTAGAGAGGCAGGAGTTTTGGACCCCCTGATTCCTATACTTACATACCTTCGGAAATTAGCATAAATATCTCAGCTGGCTACCGATGTGATTAAGATGTGTCTCCACTTCGCATATTTTTTTTTTCTTTTAAACAAAGCAAAGGCTTTCATTTGTTAAGTGAAAATTCCCCAATGGAAACCCCTCTCTCTTTCCCTCCCATTTCTAACCCCATATTGGGCACTTTAATCTAATTTTGGTTTGAGGTTTTAGAAGCTGAAGGCTGCTTCTGAAGATCACTGAGGGAAAAGAAATCACTGGGAGGAACACCACACTTTGAACTGAACATCCCTGGCACAATGCATATTGGAAAAAGAAAGTACTAAGAACATTTCCCAGTCAATGTAGCTGTATTAGAAGAAATGGAAACCTATGGTAAATAATGCTGCTTTATACAAGTCCAATTACCCTGAATGATAAATTGCCTAATTATTTCAGCTCTAGAATCTTTCCCAAGTTCTTTATCCTTTTCTTTGTAGTCACTGTCTGCAGAACAAGAGCGTTTGACTGTTACTAATTAGCAAGAGAAAAAGATGCAGGACATTTAGTAAATTCACTTCTGTTTAAATCCATCTTACATTATTTTTCCCCACCAAAGGGAAAAAAAGAAATTATTTAAAAGCTGCTCTGATGGAGGAAATTTTTCCCCAAGAACACTCTAGGATTTTAAATAGTCAGCATTTGTTTTTTACGCTCTCTAGAATGCCAAAAGATTAAAGGCACAGCAAGGTTGGATTAACATCTTGAAATTATCTGTAAAGTTCTCTACTTATCAGGCTATTAAATCTAAATTCATGACTGCACAAAATCGTCTTCCTATTGTATCCTGAGTGCACATGAACTTGATGAAACCAGTTCCAAAAAGCAAGAGCTTTTAAAAGTGTTTTTTTCCAGTTCGCTATGCAATGATTTTCTGACATCTTGTTTCTTTCTTTTTCCTTCATTTAGATCAACAACAGCAGCAAGGGGTTGTGAGTAATAGTGTCACGTTCAGAACTTTTTCACTTCTCGATTATCTCCTTTAAATTTAAAGTGTAACTAGAAGTATTGAAAAAATTCTTAAAATTTATTCAAAACCTCTATTGAACCAGAAGATCAAAATCATCTTATTGTATTCCATCTTTAAGCCTGATGGCATGCAAAGCATTAAAAAAAACTCAAAAAAACTCAAACACTTTTTCCCTCCAGCTTATTAGCAGAGTCTTTTCTGAAATCCATTTTTTAAGACGTGTGTAAAAGCAGAATGTTTAACATATAAAATAATATGAATATTTTGTTGATCTGAAAGCACAGTTTCCACAGAGGTGGAAAATATTGAGTCAACAGGGCCAAAGAGTGAATTGCTTGCGCAGCATGCCTAAATGTGCTATGCCTCAGTGACAGGTAGGGATGATAATTCCTTGGACTGAGAAAGTAATCGAGTTCTCAGTCTCACTACATCTGAGACCTGACAAAGGATGGATAAGCACGCAAGCATCTATTTATCTACTCAGTTAAAAGCCCAACATTCCAGTCCATACAAGCCACTGGAATTTCTAGTGTAAAACAGTTTGAAGTCTCCCCTGATGGAGGTCCCAAATACCTATCCCAGGGGCTACTGCAGTGGTAAAATTCCACTTCTGGCCAGGCTGCTTTCATAGAAACCCCTGTGGGGCACCAACCAAAACATTCTAAACATGACCAGTGTAGGATCAATATTTCTGAGCCTGAATTTTAGCTTGCTAACTATTGCTAGCTCCTTTCCCAAAAGAAAACTGTTGACAGCTTTCCCTTGGGAAAGGAGCTAGCAATAGTTAGCAAGCTAAAATTCAGGCTCAGAAATATTGAGCCCAGAGACCAGTAACACTGAGGTACAGATGGATTCTGTTGCTTTAAAGGATTTGATTTTGGAAAAGTCCCGTAACCTGTGTTATGAAAACCAGTCATCAGATTAGTTGGTAATAAGTAAGACAATAACCATGGACTTCAGAAGAGCTGACTTCAGCTCTTTGGGGATCTTCTTGGAAAAATTCCTTGGGAGCAGGCCCCACAGGGAAGAGGGATTACAAGGATCCCTTCCTCCAGTCTTAAGAGTGATGCATCTGAATGAACAAGAAATTAGGCAAAGAGGGCAAGAGACTTGCATGGCTGAATGAAGAACTCCTTTCATTGCTCAAGCTCAAGCAGAAAGTACACAGGAGATGCAGGGTCAAGCGACTTAGAATGAATATAAAGAGGTAATCAGAGTAAGTATGACAATGGGACAAAGAAGACCAAGGCCCATCTGGGGGCTAGAATTAAATCTGGCCAAGAACATCAAGGACAACAAGAAAGACTTTTTCAAATACATCAATAACAAAAGGTAAGCAAAGGCAATGGGCAGAAATTGATGCACAGGAAATTCCACCTGAATTTGTGGGAGAACTTCTTTACTGTGGAGGTGACCAAGTACTGGAACAGATTGCACAGGTAGGGTGTGGAGCCTCCCTCGCTGGAGATATTCAAAAACCATCTGGATACAATCCTGTGCCACGTGATCTAGGATGACCCTGCTTGAGCAGGGAGGCTGGACCAGAGCCCCCACTGTGGTCCCTTCCGGCCTGACCCATTCAGTAAATGTTAGTGAAAACATGTTCTCTGAGACAGTAAAATACATTAAGTGATTTGAAATGAAACAGTCAGGATGTGTTTCCTACATTTCTTTGTGTTTTCCTGACTACTCCCTTTGCACCAGTCCTTCCATCTGGTTAAGTAAGGAAATGTTCACTTATATCACTGGAAGACCACTACATTTCTAGAGCAAGGGCACACCCAGAAACACCACCTTTACTTTCTTTTCATGTTAAAAGAAAAGTATAAGATGAAGCAGGGCAAACAATAGAAAAGCCATCTCACACTGATTAAAAGTAGCAAAATAATATTGTTAGAAATGGAGATTATTTAAATACAATTATTCTGCCAGGGTGGTAAAGAAGGGAAAAAAAACGGAGAGGAGGTCACAAGAAGTTCAGTCTACCAAAAACTTCTTTACATAATCATGAAATGCAAAGTAGTTTCCATTCCTTCTGGCACCAGCTCATTCAGCCTTCACTTTGAATGCTTATTGACAAATAAATGGACTAGTTACTTCCTATTAATGCTTCCTAATTTATGTACATATCTGGAGGAAAAATTCCATTTGGACCTCACATTCATATAAGCTAAGATCATTTTTAAGCTATGAATATGATGAATACAATTTTAATTTCTTCTTGGTTGCTGCTGGGGATTTGCTGTTTCTTAATAAATTAGGCACATGTCCTCCTTAGCTCAACTTTTGCACCCTATGAATTTAATATGTGCAATACAAGAGTCTGTGTGAAACTTTCAGATGAAAGACCTTTTCTTCAGTCATCATTCATTCTCTCCCTCCTTCTCTCTCTCATGCAAGCAGAAATGCACATACAGGATTTGTTTCATCAACTGCTCCCCCATACTTCTCTTCTTTTGCCCATAGAATGATAGGATGGTTTGGCTTGGAAAGGACCTTAAAGCGGATCTAATTCCAACCCCTCTGCCAACAGCAGAGATATCTTCCACAGAACCTCATTCAGCCTGGTCTTGAGTCTTGAACACTTTCAGGGATGAGGCATCCACAGCTCCTCTGGGCAACCTGTGCCAGTGCCTCTCCACCATCACAGTAAATAATCTCACCTAAGCCAAACCTCTTTCAGTTTAAAGCCATTGCCACTTGTCCTGACACTACAGACCCTTGTAGAAGGTCCCATGGAAAGCCCTCCCCATGAAAGTGGCACATGTTTTCAGAAATCTCAAGAGTCACTACTATCCTTACAAGGAAAGATGCTGTTAAAAGCAATATTTTACCCCTTGGTCTTGAAAGTGTCTCAGAAGTAGGTAGTTCAGTGGAGATTCCTGCAGCAGATGAGGAGGCCAGGGCTGGGTCAACACCTTCATGCTCTGAAGAATCTGCCTGTCAGTCTGGGGACACAGAGGGACCTCATTCTAAATGAATGTTAACTAACATAAAGCTTGAAAATGCTTCTCTGTTAAGCCTAGTATTTAATATTTCCCAGGAGACAAGTTCCTGCCAGATGAATGCAATTGGCTGCTAATGCTAAGACACAGTGTGGAGTCCTGACATAGATGTCCAAAGCCACCCTCCCTTATTTCTAAGTTCTTTCAAGGGCCTGATGGTTTAGCTTCTCTGATTTTTTGCATTGAGGTCATGCCTATTGCTGTTTTTTTCTCTTTCTTTGTTAGGTATTTATGATATAGCAGCACATAACTTACGAAAACTTTAAGTGCCTAACCTACATGAGAAAAAAAAAAAATAGTATAATACCTTTCTGGGCCTGACTCCTATTTCAGATTGAAAAACTCCTGAGGGATAGACAGGCTGCCACTCAAAGAACAGGCACTTACACTTGTAAAGACATCCCCATTCCTAAGAAATCATGGCATGTCCACCTCTTTTCCCAACTCTTCTGGCCAGCCTGGTGAGAGTATGTCTCTCCCAATGTCATGGAGATGAGCAGTGGTGATATTTTCTGTGGTTTGGGCTTATCTCCTTGCTCCCTTCTAAAAGGCTCAACTGCCCAGTGCAAAAATATGATCTACCAATTCTAGCTGGGACTATGTTCCACCCTTCAAATGATGTTACCTATCTGCAGCTAAAAGGTTAACACTGATACAAATATAAAAATTGATCAGACATTGCTTTGGTGTTAATTTGGCTTACTTTGTCCCTGGAGGAAGCTTGTTAATCACCATATACTGGAGCAGTTGGGATACAAATCCTGAAGAAAATTGTAACCAGTTTCTTGCTCAGCAGTGATATTTTTCCTTAAATTAAAAGCAAATATGCTCTTTTCTCCATAAAAGCCTGAAATGTAACAGGGGGAAAGGAGCGGGACAAGCAACAGAAAGACACAGAAGATGCATCCTTCCCTTTACTTCCTCTTTAAACAAATCTGTCTAATCACATTTAAAGTGCTGCATTATTAACGTCTTCACCATTAAATGTTCCATGTCACTAGAAAAATTTATTCTTTAACATGAACCCTGCAGCAATGATAGTGGGTCAATTATTATGAGGATGGCAAAATACCAAGAAAATTCAGGGGTGAAAATGAGTATCTGTCTAGCATACATTACCTGAGACTTGGTTTTGCTCAAGAATAGCAATTAGGCAGAGTCACTGAGCAACATGCGACATTGCAAGCAAAAGACAAATTAGTCCTCATGGGCAAGAGACTGATAGGCCTGAACAAATGGAAAAATAAAAGGGATTTTTTTTTCTTTTTATTTCTTTTACTTGGGTGAAAGAGGGGTAAATGAACTCTGCAGTGTCAACAACAACAAGAAGTTCCTTGAAATAAAGGTACATTAATCATCTCAACAACACCTCATTCCAGGCCACATAGACTCACCTATTCTCAGCTGTGAAAAAGATTTTCCTAGGAAAGAAGCTAGGTTTGGAAAAGTCAAGGAAGAAGTACAATGTCTAGATACAACTGGGGTTTAAAATGTGGAATTTTTCCTGTAAGCTAACCCTAGACTTTTCAAAACAGCAAAGCCAAACCATTCCTAAAAGATACCCTGATTTACAAATTGATTAACTCAACTCCTTGCATATCATTATTAAGCTGACTCTCCAGAAAGTCTTTCCTGTCTTTGAAAGTCTTTATCTCCTTTGCAAAGCGATCTGCAGATACAGTGTAGGAACTACAAAGCCACGACAAGCAAGAAGAATTGCTCTCATGTGGCTCCTGGCTGGTCACACTCTCCCTGCCTGCTCATGCTTCAGCCAAAGGATGACCATGGCTGCCTACACAGCACAGTTTTTGTAAAGCAGGAACCAGCAACAGGGCTCTTCCAGACAGGCCTCCAGGACAATTTCTCTGCCCGGTGCAGGGAGGGTGCCTCGGGTGGAAAGCAACCTGTGCAAAGAGATACCTGCTAAGGCCCACACAGTGAGAAAACTGGGTCCAGGCTTTCCCACCTTGGTGCATCCCTTCAGCATTTGAGCCCAGGAGCAAGTTTGGGGAAAAGTGGAAAAACACTAGGCAAGCTTGGACTCAAGACTTTTCTCAGGATACCTCTATACTGCAGAGACTCAACATGGTAGAGACCAAAGCCCTGAATCTAAAAGATGCTTAAGCAGCTGAAATTCCAGAAGAGTTAGAAGTCAAAATAACCTCTGCCCAAGAGAAGTGACTTTGGGTCTCTTCAATTCAAAGCCTGCACTTCAAATCAGTATATTCTAGATACTTACAGCAGAGGAGAAATTCAGGGAAAGGCTTACTGTCTTCTCCTAACTTAGCACCTTTGACTGGTATGTACAGAAGCACCATGGGACTAAGATAAATAACTGATTTCAGACACTGAGCAACTGCTTGAAAAACTGCAGAAATATAACTTAACAGTACTCAGTCTCTACATGTTTAAAAACATCTCTCTATTTGTTTAAAACAAAACTGATTGTTCACAGCTGACATTCCTAAATGATGTGAGGCTCTACAACACCTTCTTAAACAAATGGATAAATCAAAGTGTCATTTCATTCAAGAGAATAAACAGCAACAACACGCAATATTGTTTCTGCCTCCTGGTTCTGTATGTTTTGTGTGTGTGTGTATGCATGTGTAACAGCAACTCTCTTCTGTAGACTTTTTTCTGCACACTATTTACAATTCAGTCTCCCTTGATAACTGCAAGCCTTCTCCGTCAGCAATATTTCCTTAGTGAAGCTTAGTCTCTGTAGTTGCAAGCTTCTGAGAGCACAGTGCGTTGAGATACCACATGAAAGGCATCAAACTCATGCAAATTGTTGTAGTAATTCCCTGACAGTGACATCTCTGACTTTCACCTCTCATTTTCACTAATGCTCAAACTGTCTGTGCTACCAAGAAGACTCTCTTCATAGACAGCTTAAAACTCTAAAGTACTCAACCAGGCACAGAGACACCATAAAAATGGTCCTACCTCTCTCTGCTCTGCTCTAGAAAATTTATGGGAAGGGAAAATTTTGAAATGGCAAAACCTCTTTTCATTAAGCCATCTCCATTAGACTGCAGAGGTATTAGTGAAAGAGCTTTTCAGTGTGAAGAACAGAATCATAAGGCAGTGTAAAGTTTCCACTCAAGTCAGTGATGACAATTACCCCAGATGAGCAACAGCCACACCCAGTATGTCTGATGAATTACAGTACCAAAATCATGAGTCATATGAGGACGTTATGCATCAGTCCAGTTCAACTTGGCCTATTCACAGCTCACTACATATAGCAGTTAAAAAGGAATTAAACAGTATTTTTTCATAGACAAAACCATGGATTGCAATGACTTTGGAGTAGCATCATTCAATATTTTTGGCATGAAAGAATACAGATGAAACAGCCTGGTCAACATTTTCAATTAAACATATTGAAAATATTCCTGGGCCCTAAAGCTATAAAAACCCAAGTATTTATAGGTACAAGAAGATGTCTTTATATCAAAGAAAAATCTCCAAGTCCCCATTTAAATAGAGAGAGAGTGTAGCAGGACTTGGAAGTTTCTTTAAACCTTACAGTCTGTAGACAGAGGTGAAAATGTTGGTAAGTCACACCAGCACTGAATTGTTACACTAGCACTTTCTGTGGATAGGAAATTGGATGGAGTAGAGCCATGCTGTGTTTTCTCCTGCTCTTCATTCCTCTCACACTGATGTTTCTAAATGTCATATCAAGCAATGATAAGTAGGAGTAGTACAAAGCTTTTTTAAAACAGAATGGAAAACACAGTTAGTCTTGCAGTCTCCCATGAATGTTTTATGGTAATAGCTGCTCTTTCATGTATTCACTTTTATTTACTTCTCCTGATTCCTGTGCTCTCCTTCACCTTTGTCAGGGCTCCTGAAAGTATTCCTAGGCATTAGCAGCAAGGAGTAGTGAGCTGCTACTCTGTCCTTCACCAGACCTGAACCCTTACATATCAGTGCAGCAACATATCTCAGGTTCTGTAATGCTCAATGCAAGTTTTTCCTGTGGTGCTTTAAGTAACAACAGGTTTGTATAGAGATGAGCTAAGAATCCCCAAAACTCGTAGCACCAAGACTACCCACTTGTTAATGCAAGGCTTGGTTGTCTATTACTGAGAATATGCAGTCAATTATTCCTGAAGGTGACATTAGAATTCAGGGAACTCTTGCTCCAGGTTTTCCTATGCTCTGCACCATCAAGTATGGATTTCTTTATTGCTTGGAGACCGAGAAGATCACTCTCATAACTCTTTTGCCCTCCTTAGCTGCCCTAAGCATGCTTTCTTTCTTCTCTCGAGAAAATGACCTAGTTTCACTGGTTTAACCTGATGTGTTTACTTTGCAACAGATCAGGAGCACACACCTACAGCCACTCGCCACATTTCACCTCAGGGTAACAACTTCTTATGAGAAGTTAGCTTGATCACCTATGTTTTTGGACTCTGATTTTGTGCCACTACTCCTCCTGTCTAAAATTAGGCAGTCCAGTAAAACAACAATAAAGAAATTATTATAATTGTGAATGATTCAGGCTTGAGAACAGAGAGAAGGAAGGGAGAGAGACATTTAAATGCTAAAATGGGAACTGAGGTAAAAAAAGAGAGGCTCCATATTAAGGGAATCCCCATCATGGAAGACGCAATTTTTCATGCCCTAAGCTCTGTGGCTTAGGACATAACACACAGAGCAGCTCAGAGCACACAGTGGCACAAAGAAACAAGTGTTCATTGGCTCAAAACAAATGTGTGCTCCAGGCATGCTATGATTTTGCTTAGTACACACACACAAACAAAAATCAACTTGCTTTCACAATAAAATAATCAGTCACATGTGAAAAACTATTCCTAGATATGTCTTATGAAGGGCTCTTCAAAAATTCTGCACAGGGATAACTTCTGACTGAAATGGAGAGGTTGAAGACCATGGGTACATTCTTTCTCACTTGGTGAATGTGGACAAAAAAGCATCTCTTTCACAACTGTATAGCCTCTAACAGTTCAGGGATGGTTAGCCACAAATGCTGTAAAAATAACCTTGAAATAGCAACCTTTCTCTTTTTTTCCCCCATGCCCTCCTTTACTGGCTTGCTCCTCAGCTGATGCATATCACCATACCTGTACTAATATTAAACATGTACCAGTTTAACCCATCCCAGGATCTGACCCCTCTCTGCTGTCCCAGATCTGCGGTCTCTGCAGAAAGTAGTATTATTTTATGCAGACACAGAGGTAGGCGTCTTGCCCCCACTAGTTCATATTTAACTCTCTTTTCATCTTGTTTATTTTACTTTCATGGTATCAAAGCAAGCTGCACACCCAGCAACAAGCTTGCAGCAAATAGGTGCATCTTATTTTTAGCAGACTGCCCTTCACAGGGCTCACACTACACTCCCAAGGGATTTATGAAGAGAGTCAGGTCAAAGTCCCTATAATTTGAATTTTTATTTGTGTGTTAGAAGAATTATGCTCGTCTTTTCTAGTACAGTTGGACCACACTAAGTATTTGTGTGGATATACTGGGGTTCAAAAGTAGTATGGGAAGATGCAGTGTGTGGTGGCAAACAGTCACCACTCAGTATTTTGTCTCTCTGCCTCCCCAGAGATGAAAAGCTCTGCATGTCCTTTCCCTACACCCTAAAGACCCAGAAAGAGGTGAGGGGAAAATGCCCTGCCCTTTACAATAACAAAGGCTAGAGGCTTCTCCTGCTTGCCAGACTCTAAAATGGGCCAGATGCTTCTTCTCCCTTTGAGGGAAAGAGACAACATGAACACTCAACACTGAGCTATCAGTCAAGAAAAGACCTAAAAAGTCCTTTAGCAAGCAGATGAGGATGGTCCTGGAGGCAAAAAGAAAAAGATGACAACCCATGACTCACTCAGACACTGTTTTCTGAGGACACTTGCCTGGAAGTGCCATCACCACAGTGTTTTCAGGCTGTGTGGTAAAGATGGGCAGTGAGATCTCCCAAGACAGCTCTCAAACTTGGCTGGACACAACAGAGCAGGATAACATGGCCTCTCCTCTAGGCATCTGACTCCCAGCACTGGGACTACACACTTCCAGCACCTAGCTTCGTATTTCTGCACCACACTGCTGCAGTCTGCTGCACGCCTGCCCAGGAGTCTCTAACACAGCAGTGCCTCAGCTTTCTCCATCCCCTTTATGCTCTCCCAGCATATCCACTGTGCAAGACAGACAAGTGAAGATGACAGTAAATGCAGGAGTGTCCTCAAGTACAACATCCAGAGCCACCAAAATACTTCTGTGTGCCCCGATGGACCAACCTGGCTCCATATACTGGCTATTACAAGGTCACCATGCTTGGTAGTTTTGTCTGTAGTGCCAAAAAGCTGGAACTGTGCCTGTCATTTATAGTACCTTTTCTCAGATGGCTCTAACATGTCTATATAAACTTTGGTAAATGAGTATATAAATCACTCGGTCCACCACCAAAGTACAATCATCTCTGGGATGATACACAGCAGCTGCTGTAAAATCAGACTGCAGCTCCACACCACAGATTAGGGCAATAAAACATACTGCATCAGGCAACTGAAATGGTTGGAGGACAGAAGGGGGACATGGTGGAGGGCATTTTCTAGTTATAATTACCTGAGTATAAATTTGGCTGAAGAGGGCACTGTGTTTAATATCTGCAAATCAAAACAGTCTTCCACCACATGTCAAAATAAACTGACTGCGCCATTCCCCATGTTTTGGCCTTCTAAAGCCCATCCTTTCTGAAAATTGCAGAGCACCTTGATAAGAGCAAAGCTGATATGCTGAGTACAAGCAATAACCTAATCAAATTTCTTAGCAACTGACTTGATAACTAACTGTGAGCCTGTAGCTTCTGTGTCCCCTCCCTTCCTCTCTCTTGCATGACAACTGAACACGGCATCTATATATACCCAGTTCTAAAATAGCTTCTGCTCCTGTAACTTGCAAACCGTTCACATAGATCTCATTTTCTAGGCTAAAAGTAGTTAATTGCATTCACTAAAGAGACTTAACTGCTGCACCCTTTTCCTTATTCTGGGATGGGCTCCTTGAGCAGTGCATTGCCCTCTCGCACCCCCCTTGCCAAATCATGAACTGTTTATAATAGGAAATATTTTGAAGAATGGGGCTGCACAGACCAGATCTACAAATTCCCTGTTATCAGGAACTGCAGATGAATCATTATCCTTCTCTCTCTCTCTTCTCTTTGGCCATACAGCCATACATGCACCATCTAAAGCTAAACCTGACAACTCATAAAGTAAAGGGAAGTTATTTGAAAGGTACTTCCCATCAATATATGACATGGGACAGCACGGTTTGGGATGAGGACACCAGTTTGAGTTGAGGCATCCACAGAGGAGAAAATAATTAGAGTGTCAACTCTCTGCACTGACTTCTATGCCACAAGTGTCCCTAGTTTCATAACCTCTCCTAGACAGAGCAGAAGCTGATATTAGAAAAACATTCATAGTGAACCAAGAGAGTCAAGAATTAAGTATGTGAATTTGATTATTATTGAAGCATTAGTAATAGTGAGTGGCGGCTCAGTCAGACCATACACAAGCCAAGGTCCATTTAGTTCTCCAGCTTGAATCAGAATCATACTCACATGTGAACCTCTTGCACTGGCTCACAATGCAGTCTCCAAGTTAATGGCAAGGGCTCCTTTCACTGTACCTGGACCAGACCAGCTGCTAAGGGAAATTTGGTACACACAGAGCTAGACTTTAACTGCCCCAGAATAAACTCCTGAGGTGCACAGAGTGTATACCCAACAGCCCTCACTACCAGCTGTGCTGGATGATGATTCTGTGCCTAGAGGAGCACACTTCTTGTTCATGTAGGCATGGCCATGTGCATGGACTCCCTACATGGAATATCCTTAAGGAATCAGCCAGCTGACTGCACTCAGATTTCTATACACTTTCACTGAAATATTTACTATTTCACATTCTCCTCTACAGAGAGATATGAATGACATCACACACCTATCCTATAGGATACCTCTCCCAGCAATTTCCTTTTGGTTTCTTAGGCTGCCAGCTTTCAGGAACTAGTGAGGAAATGAACCATATTTTCCTTGGACCTGCATAGTAGGGGGTGCTGTATGCAACTCTGCCCCCAGCATTACTCAGCAAACTGCCCATACTCCAGGCCAAGTTGCACCTTCACATCTTGGCAGGCCTTAAGGAAGTCAGCTGAACTCACTAGACGTGAAGGAACAATCAGGCCTGCCATATATGAATGAAACAAGTAAATAACTCCAGCTCCTGGAAACAGAAAGGTCCTTGGCAAATAGAGATAGTGAAGGAGAAGTAATTTGAGCACAGTAAAAGAAAATTGGATACCATGATTTTTTTTTTAAACTTACACATATATTCTGCTCCTAGATAAAAAAAAAATTATGAACATTTAAAACAAAACTTTGAAGTTTATGATTTGTAAAAACACTCTCTATGCTTCTACAAAGATCAGTAAATAAAATTGACCACAAAAACAATAGAAGCATTTGTACAAGAGGAAAAAAATAGAAATATGTAGTTTTAGAGCCTGATAACAGCTGGTTGATTTCAATAATGTAAAGTATTTTTTAAGGTTAAGCATTCACTATGACACAAAGTTTCTAGGCCATCTCTTGTGTTAATACATTTACATTGCCTTGCTCCCTGCACAAAGCCCCACACCAGCATATCATACTCACGTGTTTTGCAGAGAACACATCGACCTCCTGAAGCACCTTCTCCTGGCACTCTGGGTTGGTGGCCAGCAAGTAGGTGGCAAAGGACAGCGTGCTTGTGGTGGTCTCATACCCAGCGATCAGGAACAGGAAAGCTTGGCCTGCTATCTCATCCTCTGTTAGTGTCTTCTGATCCTTTTCAGATGGGGCTGTGCCAGCCAGAGGCTCCTCATTCTGTCTGGGAGCAGCAGATGGGCTGAGCACACCCAAGCACCCGGCTGCCAGGGAGTCAGCTGAGTTGCAGGCGTCAAGCATCCACTGGAGAAAATCTCTGCGCCTCTGCAGAACACAGCAGGACAAGGAACATGAAGGATGGGTCACAGAGCAATGCCTTCCATGAGGGATGGAAGCAGAGAGCTACTTCCTATTTATAGGGTACACTTGGCTGCTACAGAATGGCCACCAGCCTTTCACCGAATGAGGAGGCTTCTATAAATCAACTGGAAATGCCATAACTAACAGCCTGTCATTGCTTTCTCCCCAGTGAGATGAGACTGATCTGCCTCCAATTCATAACAGGTATGTTATGTATCCTTCACAGAGGATTACTAATGGCCAGCTCTACACAGAGATTCTTTTATTCTTAGGCTGAGATCTTGGCACTTGCTGGGAATCAGGGGATTGACAGAGACACTGTATATGCAGGCCCCATGTGCACCTGCCAGATGGAGGCAGCACAAATCATGCTTGGAGGAGTTGGTCCATCTGCTTGGATGCACCATCCTCATTTGTTCATATGGTCCAAAGCATGGAACTCGCCATCTAAGTTCAGGATGGCATCTACGATACTTTCTGTACCAGCTTAGTGTGACAGGGCTGAAATCTAATCTCAGTAAATTAGGACATCTTTTTATAAGTACAGTTATGAACACTTGTACCAAGATAGCCTTTTAAAAAAATTCTTAAAACATATTTGCAGAACCATATTAAAACAGTAAGCATCCCCCTACCACAAAACCTGTTTGGGCAGTTTGTCTTTGCAAAATGCCCACCGAATGATTCTAGCGTTACGAGAACTGCTTTCTTTCACACTAGTTTCTGGCACAAAAGCTCTAATAAACAGACCTATGGCCAAGACTGAGTTGATTCCAAACCAGTGCGGACAGCAAGCTTGATTAGGCTTTGAAATATAACCCAAAAGGTTTGAATTGACTTTTGTGAGTGGGCATAATAGAATTGTGCTGAACCTAAGCCATAAGGCTGTGTGATTGATTTTCAATTCCTCAAATACCAACAGAATACGTGATAGCTCAAGGACTTAGAAGTGACTGCAGTGCCAGAACATGACAACTTGTGCAGTGGGATGGACAAAAGAAGGGACCAAGCTTTTCTTCAAAGGAAAAGAATATGCTGTAAACTGTATTTATCTGTTAAAAATAAATCATTTGGATGATATCTTGGACCTGATGATTGAGAGATTAAGTAGAAAAAAGAAGGGCTGGAGTAAAGGACAGACAAACAAGATAAGAGTAAGGAAGAACTAATTAATTATAAATGTTAAATGACTTAATCAGGTTGTTTATTTTTCACATGACATGAGGAAAGAGAGCAGTGAGACAAGAAAACAGCAGAAAAACTCGGTGTCCTGTGCTTAGCTCTGCTGCCAACAAACTGTTCTAATCGATCTACAGGCAGAGAGGAATGGTTATTTTGGGATTTGAATAACACAAGGGATTGGCACAGTGCCTCTTTAACCACTCCTTCCCTCCACTCCAGAGAACCTTTCCATTATGTACCTTGTACCCATGAGCATCTTGTACCCTGGTACACCCAAAAATCAATGCTCCAGATAGCAGCCAGTGCCAGTCACTGCCTCCTGAAGGACTCTAGCCATTTACCAGTCAGACTGAATCACCTCCAAGGCATGGGAGACACGCTTCCCCACCAGTAGGTGAAGGCACACAAAAAAATGTTACAGACATTGTACTCTGCAAATGAGCTGCAGCTCTGAAAATACTTCCTTGTGCCTAGACTTAGGCACAATTCTCACCAGCATGATAGGATACCTCTGCTCTATTATGTTCCTGTAGACTGGAGGAAGCAAGACTTCATGCAGACTTCAGCTGTGAATAGCTGAAAAATCTCACTTAATTTTTCCAGGAAGGAAAACTTCATTTACATCCTGGGAGTTCATGTATTGCACAACTCAGAATCCAAATTTTTGGCATAGCCTGTGCTTCAGGTATTTCCCTGGTACATAAATTTGTATTAGGCCATTTTTAAAATTAAAAAAAAAAACAACCAACAAAAAAAGAAAAAAAAAAAACAAACAAAAACAAAAACAAAAAAGGTGCCAACTAAACAAAACAAAAACAAAAACGCCCAACAAATCCAACCAACCAACCAAAACCCAAAAATAAAAACCAACCAAAAAAAACAGACCAAAAAACCCAGGAGAGTCCAGTACCAGTGCATCCATTAGTGTGTGGATAAACCAGTTCAAAGTAGTAATGAACTACATCTGTAGAGACAGTATCTTTATCTGCAAGATTAGCCACCATCACCTAAACTACCTTTATAACATAAAAATGTATAATTACATTCCTATTCAGTGGAGTTGCAGCACTGTAGCCTCCTGCAGCTTGAAAGGTGTAACATTTGCTATGGTTGTGCACCCATCCTTCTCTAGCTGTGAATTTTCTTGTAAACAAACCCATTGCCCTCTAAGGGTTTGCTGCTCACAGACACGAGCTGTTAGACGAGCCTGGTCTTATGTTTAGACAATACACTCTCTGGAGACACTGTAAGATGTTTCTCCAGCTTTAAACAAAATCAGGTCCTGGCCTTATACAAAGCATTGGGTTATTGCTGTGATAGCAAAGTAATAATCATAATGACTACTGAATAAAATTCCATTCATGAGAATTTTTGCTGAAAGCAAACTTAATGAATACTAGCACAAGTGAATATTCCCAGGAATGCGTTCTGAAATGCCTCTGTGGCCATTTTGAGGAGCTCTTTTTATTATTCACATAATATATTTGGTTAGGAATTTAAAAGCTTGTCTTGTTGCAGAATCTGTTTTTAAGGTCATCCTATCCAGAAACAACTGGATACCTGATCTGTGCCATATAATTTGCTCACAGGTGAGCAGGGGTTGCTAAGAGCAATGGCTTCATAAACAAACCTTGCTAAAACAACAGTCATTTGTAAAAACAACTTGAATAATAGTAGGGGGGAAAAAAAGCACAATATTAAAGTGAAGCAAGCTTTCTTCCAAGATTATTCTACACAGTGGAAGGGGCAATATTTCAGCAAAGCTTCTCCTCCTTATGCTTTATTCTACTTCATTTTAGGCATCAGTATTGAGTGCCACATAAAAAATCATCATCAACCCAAGCGAGAGAAAAGATTTCCAGGGTTATAACAAGTCATAATGAAACATATTTTTTTCCACACCATCAGGATGGAAAAATTGCTCTGATTCCAAAACCTGACAATGGCAATAGAGGCAAATACTAGCATAAACCCAAATATAATTGGATTGTTAAGTGCTAGAAATAAAGAAAAGGCATCTCATGAAAATTCACAGGGGAGATTTCTCCGCTTCATTTGACAGCAGAAGGAAAAAAAAATATTAAAAAATATTTTAAAAGNGACCAGGTACTTACATTGCACTGCATTAAAACATTCTTTGGTCATCACATCCAGCTGCTGGCTTCCTTTTTCCATCAGGGACATTTGTTTGATTTTTCTCACAAAAAGCAGAAGCCCAGAATAGCCTCCATCCTGTCCTCTGACGCTCGCATAGTTATGTTACAATGTCCTCGGAAACAAATTCCTGCCACAAAAGAATGGTGCGCTAATGCAATGGACTCTTGATTTGCCCCTGTACAACACAGACCTTGTCATGAAGCCAATGATAATTGAATGGAAAGCTAGGATTTGAACAAAAAATATATAATTTGAACGCAGTGCGGGACAGGGTGAATGTCTAACTTGGTGGCGACACAGACATCCCCTCTGAAATATATGAGACAAGCCTCGCTTACAGCTTCCCCAAGACAGACACCTTGCAATATATTTCCTGGCACCAGTGTTATGGGCTGCATCACTGCTCTCATGAGTCCCGCTAAGCATCCCCGGCCGCGCAGAGGAGCGGGACTCGCTGCCCTCCTCGCACCGCGGCTCCCGGGGTTGGCAGCTGCCACGGGGAGAGACGCTCGCTCACACGCGAGATGCCGCATGGCTTCTCTCCTTTGGTCCTGGCGGGCAGGGGATGTCTCCAGCTCTCTCCATCCTAAACAGGGAGTGGTGGTTTCATGTCTAAGACTGACACGCCAGCTGACCTTCTGGCAAACTCATCATACTTTGCAGATCCAGGGGGCCCTTGGGTCATGCTTTTGGTAGAGAGATTAAGCTGTTCAATTCCTCTGGAAGCTGAAGTAAAAAATTACTTAAGGAAAACTACCAAACATATATCAATTTGAATTTTAGTTCTTGATGTTTTGATTTTGAGCAGGTTTTCTGCAAATTATACTCATTTTTTACGCACTCTGATAGTTCAAATCTGCATTTTGAGTTTAAAAGAGCCCCAGAAACATAAAAATCTACTTTATGATGAATCAAAGAATCAAAATAAATCACATAATTGGTCGGTATTCTGTAAAGCACTTGCTGTAAAAGTCATGCAAATGTAATGCTGCTAACATAATATCAATCACAATATACTGTACAGACCCTCCTGGTCTCTCTCAAATGCTCCAATTCAAACTATAAAAAGATAGATTTCAGAATCCCTACCTATAGGTAGAAAGCTCACATCTCATATTATTTCATCAAACTTGCACAAATACTGTTATGTCAATATTTATCCAGGAAGCTTTTTATAAGCTTGATTTGGCAACCCTCTTTTTAGGTGAGACAAACATATCACCCTGAAATTATCAGTAAAGCACTGCAGTAGCTACTCAGATCCTTTTGAAAAAGAAGCATAAATACGGTCCCACTAAAACTATCATTTTGCCAAACCTCTTTGAAAGGATTGAATTCAACCTCTAACACTTGCAGGCTTCATTTGGTTTCTCAATGAAATCACAAAAAGAGCCGGTTTCTCTGCCAATATATCCGATTCCAAAACATTCCAGAGAGTGTCCTTTTGCCTTGTGCTTGAACACAGAAGCTCAAGTCAAATGAAAGACCCTCAGATTTATGTGTCTGAAGGTTGGGGACGCGATGCTCCCACAGGTGATGCTCAGCTCTGGAAGGCCCTGGACTCTGTTGGACTGCAGGGTGTGGCAATAGCTCAAGAGCAGCAGGGAAACTTTTCAGTCCAGCAGATAAAACTCTTTTGTTTGCATTTGTTAATATCAGCGGAAGAAAACACTGCAATGCTTCTATTGTGTGGGCTGAGTGTCTCAGGGCGGGCAGGTCTTACAATGCAATGTAACTTGCACTTTAAAAATGACTAAATTTAAAGAAAAAAAAAAAGAAAAATTCACTTGGTGCTGATTTGGAAAGTGGAGTAGCTTTTTACCAATCTGATCTAATCTTAATACTTAAAATAAAATCCCAAACTGAGAAGATTTTGTATAACTTTGGACTTGCTATTTTCTTATATTATTATCACTAATCTGGTATGCAAGTTTTTGACAGTAATTCACATCCGTAGAAGAGCCCTGTGAGCATTCAATAGAACTGCATTTGATGTCAGAAGCCACAGCAATGCCTTTGGCTTGCTACTTGAAAGTAATATGTCCCTACAGTAATGCTGCAAAAAGGCAAAATGAAAGCTGCCCCAGGGAGGGGCAGGCTCTTCAGCAAATAACATGAAGGCACCTGACAACAGAAAGTATTAGACATGGCAACAAAACATATCTTCTCCATGTGACCAGTGTTCTTCTAAAAAAAAAATAAAGCCAAGAGTAAGCCTGAATTAGAATATGATATGGATTTTATTGGCTGATTTTGCCACTAAATCTGCAAAGTGGCCCCTATGATTTACTGGTTAAAGCACTGCCCTCCCACAGAAACTGAGATGCTTTAAGCTGCCCTCCCTTTTTTGCCTGTAAAGCACAATTATAGCTGGTGCAGCTTCTCCATCTGTAAAATCGGTACAACAGACATCAAATCTTATAAAATACCGTGAAGAGAAGCTAATGATGATCTTAGAAAACCGTTTAAGACCTAGGATAAAAACAGATTTACACAGACTCAAAGAGTTTAAGGCAAAAGCATCATCATAGAGGAGAAGGAGCCCTGGAAGGAACTCAGCAAGTTATCTGCTTCATCCCCTTGCCACAAGGCAACATCAGCCAAACCAGCACTGACAGCTGTTTGTCTAACCTGTTCTTAAAAATCCAGCAAACCCTGACTTCCCACAGCATCCCCAGGCAGTCCACCCCAGCACTGGACCTTTTCCGTCACTGCAGAGGTTCCCCTCCTGCAGTGAGTCACCGCAGACACTGTAAATCATTACATTTCACCAGCAACATCCATAACGACTGCAACTCCACAGCCTGTACTTGTTTATAATGTGTATATGTATATTTTTAAAATATATCTTTAATAAATCAATCTGATAACATAAAAATCAAACTGCTAAAAACCACAAAATGATTTTCACATGGTAGTGCCTCCATTCATGAGGGAGAAGAGTGCATAGGTACTGGTAATTTCTTCCTCAAAAATTTTGCACCCTTCTTACCTTCAAAATGCAAAGTTAAAGTAAAAGCATTAGCAGCATACAGAGGGATTAAACCTAATTCAACCTGAAAATAAAGCTGAAGGGAATTCTTAAAACCAGGATTTTGTTAGTGACCCATCTCCCCTCAGTTGATACTGCAGCAAGTGGCACTAGAGGGCTCACATCTTGAAAGACAGCAACCTCCTTCTCCAGATGGCCCCACACAGACTAGGGACGAAAATCAATTTGAATTTCACATCTAACTGTTAGTGAATGAAGAGAAAGAACAGAACTGTTTGTAGTTGATGCAATCTTAATACAGGTGTTTACAACTCTTTCAGGAGTAGACTGGCTTTAAGATCCTAGCCAAAGCCAAACTTGGCTGAAGTGATATATAGAATATAGAGATACCACAGTTACGGGTGGGAAAAAATGAGATACACTCCTTTTTGGGTGTTTCATTAACAGTGTGGGCCCACAGAGAAACCCACAGCTTGCCTTGAGAGCTGGAAACCCTCCCTGTAGCCGTTCAGTGTTAAAACAAGGGATTGTCTGCAGCCAGGTCTATTTACACCTCTTATCAACTGGCCATTGTCCCTGACTCAGGGGATTTTCCCTCTCGTACCAGGCTCAGGTATCTAAGATAAGCACTAATTTTTTCACCATGACATTCAGTTTAATGGCAAAAAAAGTGTTATGGAGCTTGTGGCAGCTGCTTGGCACCTCTGCCACACTGGGCTGGCGGTGTCAGCCCAGGTCACAGCGCAACAGCATAAAGAGCGCAGCTCCCTCCCTCACACACACACTTGGGGAAGGATCAGAAAGCAGCCCAAAATTCAGTGGCTGGAGAGTCCCATCC
Source organism: Donacobius atricapilla (assembly GCA_013397315.1). Classification (NCBI taxonomy): domain Eukaryota; kingdom Metazoa; phylum Chordata; class Aves; order Passeriformes; family Mimidae; genus Donacobius; species Donacobius atricapilla. Next base: position 449,943 of record WBMY01016402.1, read on the forward strand.
AGCTTTCCCTATCTCCACATCGTGATGAGCAAGAGACATTGGCAGCAAATATCAGTGGACAGCAGCCTCCTCATTCTGTATTTGCAAAACATTTAGGATAACACCGCTCTGGTAATGACTCCTGGCATTAGCACAGTGCAAACAATAAATATTGGATTTGTGTGTGTGGTAAGTGAATCTCTCCTGCCCCACACGTGTTTTGCTGCTTGAAGGGGGAGGAGTGACATTATCAGAATACACAGTGTGGAAAGAAAAGAAATAACTGAGTGATGGGGAGAAAGACTAGCTCGGGCCAGGCCCTGCCATGCATGCCAGCATGTGGAGCAGGCACCCAGCCCCAAACAGCAGCAAGCTGTCCACCCTACTTCACACTGCGTGCATGCATCCTCTCCCAAAGCTCATTTGGCCTCCCACTAAACCATCTGACACTCCTCCCCACTGTTATTTGCACGAGGAAGGGAGGATGCAGGAAGGGAGTGTTTTAGGCTAAGTGTCTGACACTCAGAAGCTTGACCCTCTGCTGACTCAAATTGCTGACTAAAGGCTGCTATTGCAGGCAGCCCTCTGTTCCTTTCTAATTGCCGCAGATTACAATTTTATGTCCTTAAATGTAATTCCTGATTAATAATAATTTCTTGTTTTAGTAGTTGTCTGACATTCAAGAAAATGCACAGGGATCTCATAATTTCTTTCTTACCCTTTGTTCTTCCTGCCCCATATGCTCCTATTAACATTCTTGAAAAGCCCCACCACTCACTTTGAAGAGCCATCAGGACATTTTGGGGCCATTCAGGGAATTTACTGCTCACATCCTGCCCTCCCTCATCTTTCCCCAGGGGTTGTTCAAGACCCTTTCTTTCTGCCTCACACAACATATACATTGAATTTGTTTTGAGGGAAGAAACAGCTCATTATTTGGTTTTGTGATGCCCTTAAGTAATTTCAGGAAACTAAAAATATTTTTCTTTTAACTAAACTAATCATGGTTCTGAGACTGACATAAATGGCATGTACTGCTAAAAAAAAATAGTGCAGTAAATGTTATTTATATTCTGTATTAACAACATGGGAAAAATATTGTCTTTATCACTTCTTCAAGCAACTGCTCTCCACTGCTGGCAGGCAATCCTACTGCCAGCTTATCCATTCATGATCACACCTGCACCCTACATTATGATTTATCCCGGATTTTCAGCTATATTAAACTGGCTTTTACTTAAAGTACATAAATCACATCTATATCTGACTCTCATGACTTATGTGCATGAAGGGATACAGGTTTCTAACACAGTGGGAGAAAGCACTGGGAGGGAAAGGATTATTTTCAGCTAACCAGTGACCAATAACAAACTGTGTTATCCTCCACAGTTTCATGGATGCTTGGTTCAGTTATGGGTTTTATCCAATAGATGGCTCCTCAGTAGCAGGAAGGATTCTCCCCCTGCTCTCCTTCCCTTCACGGAGTTTCAATATGACTTTCTAATATTTACACAGCTATTATCTTGCAAATATAGGCATTTTGTGCACACTGATAAACACACAGAAGGAGCATGTGTGTGTGAATTAAAGGACAAAAGAAAAATTAGATGGCATTTTATATTACTGCCTGCCACTTTGTCCTCTGCCAGTACAGGGATGCATGAAAAATGACAGCCTGGAATGCTTTCTAAAATCAAACTAAAAAATAATTTACAGACTACAACTACAGAAATATTAACAGCACGCCAAATACAGGCTGCCTTTCTCCCCAAAAATATGAGGACACCTCCCACATCTTACATATCCCTGACCGAGCAATACTCAAGGAACTTACAGGCATCATTAGTACTCTGTCAACAAAAGATTTTTCACAAGAAAAAAAAAAATAAAATCCTGTGTGTAATTATCAATATAATGACCCAGAAGGGTTCTGTGAAATTGGCAGGGTGCAAGTTAACATCATCATGAGTAATGTTAACATTTCTGAGATGATGAAAGTGAATACATTTTTTGTTGTTTTACAGAAAAACGTAATTACAACAATAACCCCCAAAATATTCAGAAAAATCATATTTATCCCACAAGTGCCTACTTGTGACTTCTCTGAATCAGAAGTGCAGTTACCAGTCATTTCTGTCCTGAGATCTATCCTGCGTCTTATTCAGATCTTGTCAAGATCCTGTCAAAACCTGGCAGTAACCCCACTTTGGGATTGTGATCCTCTGGTCTGACCACATGATCAACAGAAGACAGAACACTCACAATAAATAATAAATTGCATAGAAGCCAGACCATGGCTGTTTAAATTCCCATGAGTTAACACTTCAATGGGGCACAAGTATAAATCCCCTATACCTGCTGTTAGCGTCTAAAATAATATCATTCCTAATAATAACCTTTATCCTTGAAATATTAAGCTGCTTTGGAAAGTGGGGGAAAGGTACCATTTTACTACAAATATACATTCAAATATGTAACATCATAACATTAGCACAATTACAACCGTATTTTTCCCTGTCAAGAAAAAAATAACTGTTTCATCCCTGTTCAAAGCTGAGCACAATCACTGGTCTCATTCCGCATTCCAAAAGGACTTGCCTAATTCCATGCCTCCAATCAGCTTTTTCCTGGCTAAAACCTGGAAAATTCAAATCAATTGGCACCTTGCTTTCTTCAAAATAAGCTCAGCAGCAGCATGCTTGACCATGGGGCTGTGACACTGTTGCTCTCCCTTACCCCTGAGCAGACATCCCAAGCAGTCCTCTATCTTTGATATTATGCAGAGAAACAGCATGTGTAAAGGTAGCCTTATGATCTGGTCATCCCTCTTTGGCTCTTCGCATGCTCAAAGACATTGCTCATAAACTGCATGGAGCAGACTTAAACCCTGGCCAGTCCCACTATGGTGAAACACCAAAGTTCCATCTTTCCACTTGTCTCTCTTTCCCAGGATGCTGCAGCCAGCAGAACTTACCCAGCCCCAAAGCCAAGCCCGCAGATCTTCACCCACTGTCTCTCTCTTTAAGGGGCAGATATACAGGCATGCCAAAATATCAGAGTTCACAACTGAAATACTGACAATCATTTTCACCATGGAGCAGTTTAAAAGAGGCAGTAGTGATATTCATTAAGCTGTTAATAATGGATTGTGGCACAAAGCAATTTATCAAGTTTCCACTGTAATTAAAATCACTGAATATTCCGGCACTTGCAATGCACCTAGCTCTCCCTGCTTCTGAAGCTTTACATTTTAATGTGAATTATAGCTCCCTCTCCCCAGAGAGCTACTAAAAAGCCTATTTTAATTGGTATGTTTTTAATTGAGATTACATTATTAAAAAGTGTAAATTTCTGTTGAAGAGAGAAAGGAGGTGCTCAGCTCCCCTTTAGTCTCTGTCTCCCTTAGATATAGCTTGCTTTTCCCAGCGGGAGGGAAAAATGAAGGGTAGATTCTGTGAAGGAAGAGGAGAAAGCTGTGAACACTCACAGGCTGTGTAGCCAGGGCAAGGCAGCACTGGCTGCCACAGATGCAGGATTTCTAGGTGTATTTTCGGGAGGGAGAGGAATTGCCACCACTGTTCAGGCTGCTCTTAACAAAAGGCCGACGGAAAACACCATGCAGGGATTCCTGCCTCATAGCCAGCTGACACTGAGGGCACATTTCAGCAAGCCTCTCCTCGAGGTTACCAGTGACAGACAATCTGTCGCTTTCCATAATAAGAACTCTAATATGAAATTCTCCTCAAAATACAGATACGGTCATGAGCATATGAGGTCTAGCGAAAGCCTCTGCTCTGCTGGCTCCGGAAGGTGGGGGGAGGTGAGGGCAGGTAGGGAGAGGCAGCCCCTGGGGCAGCCTGGACACAGTGGCGAGAATTGCCCCAGCAAACAAAGCTGGTTGCCTTTGTGCAAGGAGATGGTCAGACTGACTCTTCACTATGTTAAAAAGAAAAGCAACTTCGTGCACTTGGCATCCAAATACTGCCCACTTAAACGGTTCTCCTGCTGGCAAGATGGACTGTCAGTGCCTCTTTTAAGTAGGAGTATGGATCTGCTAAGGTAAGTAGGCACGAGAGAAAGGAGAGAGATATCAAAGTGGTTGGCAACAGCTAAGACAGATCAGGGAAAAACCTCCAGAGATCAAAACACACCAAAAGATGGACAAGATGGTTGAACAAGAATGAAATATCATGGAACAGCTTTTTCATAACTGCTTCAGAAAAGGTCATACTGTATTGCAAAAAGAAGGCAGTGCGTGGGGCTGAGAGAGGTCACTATAGGCAAACAGAGACACAGAGAGACTAAGAGACAAATTCAAAGATTACCCACTAATACCACAAATGCTGCAATTCCCCTTCTAGTTCTGGAAGTGACTCAGGAAGGAAGAATGGTGAACTAACAGCATATAAAAGAAAAAAAAAAGGATGAAATATGAAAAACAAAACTGAAATTGTTAAAACTGATAGAGAAAGGGAAAGTTCTGTTACTATAATTAGGTCATTAAATCCGTGATTTTTTCTAAATTAAGAATTTAGATGTTATGCTCTAGTTACACGTGTCAGAGGAAAGCCTGCCTGTAATGGGAAAGTACCCAAACATGCTATTGCTCTGAACAGCAAGGTAAAATTAATATATGAAATTCCCAGTCCCAGTCAATAGGCCCCTTGCAGACTGAGATCAAGAGTAAGTAAAAACAACAAAAAAAAGGCTGTGTAAACAAAGATTAGATCTTATATCCCACCTTGGCATTAAAGACCACTACTCTGCTGTGCAGAAAGTTAATCTCCAGATTATTTAATTAAATGCAAGATTCCTTTTTCTTGCTGGTTTGAAAACCCCGGACTTAGATCCGAGATGAAGCAGGAAAAGGAAAGGCTTTCAGAGACCTCAAGTAGAGTCTTCTAAGAAACTTGTGGGAGCACACTGTAAGGATAACATAAAGAAGAGATGAAGAACAGTAAAAGAGACAAGTTACGAAAAAAGGGAATGTGCACAACCTCAGGGTAACAATTTTCCCTTTCATCTGAAGGGGTGAATACTGAGACCATACCATGATAGAAAACAAATGACAGGAAGCAGGAAAAGATAGGCTGGGCAAGATTTGCTTTATGCCAACAGAATCACAAAGAGAAACTGTGCTTCCAAGTCTATAGGAAGATGAGCCCGAAAGACAGATTTAACACTGCTAAGGCTGTCTGTTTCGCATATATGAAGACATGCAGCAGAAAGTCCAGATTACTTGCTGATTTATATATGACCACATCAGATTCCACTCTGAGTGGTATAAAAGAAGGGCAGCTGGATGTGCTTTGCTCCCTTTCCAGAAAACAGAGAGACCTTTTTCTGAGCCCTGGATACAAGAAAGTCTCCATTTCCCCAAATATATACAGTGACCCACCAGGTTGCAACAGCCCTGATTCAATTTTCTCTGATAAGAGTATCAGGAAAGTTTCTAACTAACCAAGGGAACAAACTTTATGTCTAAGGTCATGAAAGAGCAGCACTGAGTACTAGGTATAAAAAGTATTAAAGCCAATGCCACATCCTCCTCAAACAGATGGCCTTTCAGAAAGATTTAATCAGACACTGAAATGCATGCTGCGAATACTCATTACTAGCACAGGATCAGGCTGGGACAAGTGGCCAGCACTGACGTTATTGCCTAGAGGGAATTACCACAGGCATAAACAGGATTTGCAATGTTTGAACCTCACTCTGGAAAGCAAGCACAGGGTCCCTTCATAATCATAAAGGAGGGTAAAGCAAAAAATTCATGATGATGTGGGCCAGGTCTACATTGCAGAGGAGAAGCAAGAGACCCAGGCCCTTATAAGGAGCAATCACCTAATTTCTTTTGCTTTCTCATCCTCTGTTTTTTTTTGCCTGTGCTTGTCACACCACCACAAAACTCAGTGAAAAAGGCCATTTCTCTGGATCCCACCTTCAAAGCACAGTAAGCTCTGGCTCACTTTATTTTAGGGGACACATAAAATAGAGCTGTGACCACTCCATGCCCTTCACTATCAAGAAGAGGGAAAAGCAGTGTATAGCAACCAGCACCCAGAAGAAAAAAAAAAAAGAAGACTTTTCAACTTTTCATCTCTCCCTCAGTGATGGCAGTGGCTTCTTTGAAAAAGACAGGTGTGCCTTTCAACTCTTTCCTCTTCCAGTTTTTCAGAGAAATTTTACTGCAAAAATTTTTTATGGAAGAGTCCTTAAGCTACCTTTTGATGTGGATTTTCAATAAACTATTTTAAGAGATTGATTTTAGCATGCAAACACAATTTTTAAAAGTCACTAAAAACCTTGACATTACCAACAACTGAGCATGTGAGTTTATTTATTTTCACTCCAGATGAAAAAGCCTTTTTTCAGTGCTAAAGATCCCACCCTTCTCAAAGAAAAGATATTTCTTATATGCGGTAGATTGGGAAAGTTGAATGTCCACCTTCACTTCCCACATTGGCTGGTGAAAACAGGAGGAAAATACACACAAAACTTATTGATAGAAGCATTTAAGTGCTTCCTCCTTTTACCTCTGAAGGCATCCTGTTGGCTTAGTGACTTCCTGCAGATAATTGCTGCTACAAGGAGCATTTGAACCTCCCCTCTTCTGCCCAGAAAGGGCCAAACTTAGAATTTTTTTCAAAAGCCCTCCGAAGGAGCTCCACTACACTTCTCTTAGAAAGTGAAGTCTTTCCCTGCATATATGCTCACATTTTCCTGGTACTATCTGCAAAATCATTCTTGGCAACTGTAGATATGCAAAGACTTAACCAGATTAATCACCATGAACACCCTGGTGCTTCAGTTTAATTTCTGTCCATTAGCACAGGTCTATGTTCTTGCAAACTGAAGCATGGTCATCACCTGTACTTGGCACTGCTGAGGCTGCACCTTGAGTGCTGTATTCAAGTTTTGGGCCCCTCACTACAGTAAAGACATTGAGGTGCTGGAGCATGTCCAGAAAAGGGCACTGGAGCTGGGGAGGGGTCTGGAGCACCAGTCCAATGAGGAGCAGCTCAGCGAGCTGGAGTAATTTAGCCTGGAGAAAAGAAGGTCAGGGGGAACTTTATCATTCCCCACAACCACTTGAAAGGAGGTTGGATTTATGCAGGGATTGGTCTTTTTTTAACAAGTAATAGGACAAGAGGAAATGACCTCAAGTTGTGCCAAAGGAGGTTTTTGATTGGGTATTAGGAAAAATCTTTTCACCAAAAGGGTGGTCAGTTGTTGGAATATGCTGCCCAGGGAAGGGGTGCATTTACTAATCCTGGAGGGATGTAAAAGTCATGTAGGTGTGGCACTTGGTGGGCACTGTTTAGTGGTGGCCTTGACAGTGCTGGGTTAATGGGTCAGACTTAATGAGCTTAAAGGCCTCTTATAATCTAAATGATTCTGTGATTCTGTGTGAACATTGCTCCAAGAAGTCATGGAGGTGGCTCATGTGCATGATGGCACTTTGGACCCCAGACTGTAGCTGAGGTGGGATTTGTGAAATATGAGATAAGGACATCACTCCAGTCATCTCCTGAAGAAGTGGAGATACACTGCAGTGGTTGAGAAAGACCAAAAGGAAGTGGAGAGAGGTGGAGGCATCAGAGAAAAAATTACAGACGCCAAGATTATAGTGTTAGGGCTGCTGCAAGGGTTTGCTGGAGTGGGGCAGATAATATACACATGATACCATCTGTCTATTCCTTGACTAGGGTCCATGACGCACTCTGAGCCATAACCAAGGGGACAGTAAAATGGTGTGTTAAAGCAAAGGGTGACCAATAGCAAGCAGACCTGCTTGCGCTTGCTGGCAGCAGGTAACGAAGCAGACATTTGCTAACTTCCTGTGGCCATAGTGCTCATGAAGCCCTGGGCTCACAGGTATTCTGAGCTATAGAACTGGGACAGATGCAGCGGTAATGCAAAACTCTTCCTGCACACCTTGGGGAAGCAAGAAAGCCACCATTCTCATTACTTATTCTGTCCTTGGTCTCTTTTGAACAGAGAGACTGCAGAGCTGCATTTCATGACGAAAGAACTTCAGCCCAGGCCTGAAACCCAAAGATCACATTTGGTAAGCGTGCAGTTCCTTGTTAGAAAGATAACAGGGTGATCAAGAAATTTCAACAGGTGCCCAAAAGTAATAGGGATTTCTAGTTCATTTCCATTCAAGGTTCTGTGGCTTTTTTATGTTTAAATAACCACTTCAAAATCCTGAGATAGTTATAAAATTCATTACATCTTTAAGAAAATTAAAATAAATATTAAAAAAAATTCTTTAAATGTGGGAAGGAAGGCAATTTAAACCACAAGCAAATGGCTTGACTTTTATAAAAAAGTGAATAACTAAAATTCCTTTTAATTTAATATTACTCTTTTTTTTTCCTCAGAATCACTGCATGCTGCCCAAGCAGAGACATCAAATTTAATGTTCAAAAGGTTTTTAACATATTCTAGAGCAATTATACCCTTCTGCTAAAAGCAGCAGAGGTAGAGGTTTGAGAACTGTGTTCAAATCCATAATTAGCCCAAATTTCCTCTATATCTTTAAAACACACATTTACCTTTCTGGACAGTCCACACTCCCACCTGACAAAGGCAGTGGATAATAGGATGGTCAAACTGTGAGAACAGTCCAGTGGAACAGAATCACAGCATCTCTCCAACAGACTTAGAAAAACAAAAGGACCAGACTGATTCTTTGTTTTACTGATTTTATTAATAAAAATGGATTCTTCTATATTGCTATATAGTGTGTATCCTTAAATGGACACCACATTCTTCCTAACACAAACAAATTTTGCTTGGTTTTCTACAAAGGCAAGAATACTGCACACTATTATAAGGTGTCTAATCCTCCCATCTGCTGTTTCCATAGAAAAATATTTACTTTTAAACATCTGTACTGCGTTTACACAGTTCAAACACACACATAGCTCCTGGAATGTACATAGTATTTAGCAAATTTTTAACTAACTTTTCTTTGTAATTGTATAGTTTTCCCTTGACAAGGAGAGGATCAGACTTTTTCAGGAGGATTACCTCTGCTCAACTCATTTCAAGCAGCTCTTGAATAAAATAGTTCATTAGTTCATGAAAAGGAAAGACTCCAGGGAACTACTGGGGAAGGAAGAGAAAAGAACAGAGTGTCACAGTAATTAGGTTTTCAGATTGTCGCTTATCCTCCAGAATGCAGGTACACACACACATGTCCCTCTTCCCCTTAGGGGAGATCATTGCATGTTTTTCCCTGGGAATCAGTGTTCCAGAGATTAAAATTCTAGCCCAGCCATAATTTCCCAGAAAGATACTAAAAGATACCTCTTCTTCATAGCACATTTCCATCTCTAGTCCATAGAGCAAGAGAAGTCTCCCCCCGCTTTGCAAGTATTTAAATATCTTAGTTTCAGAGTTACTCAAAATTCAGTGTTCTGACCTTTTTAGGCTCCCATGGCTGATGCTGAAAATCCAAAGGATTTCCACTCACTAGGAATCTGTCATGCCTGCCTGGTGTATGGGCAGTCTGGGAAAAGCAGAGCCACTGACTCTAGCTACTGGTGATCAGGGAAAAGACTGGCCAGGAATGAGGATGGAAAGAAGGGAAAACTAGAGGAGGTTGTAATTGTTGACCAGAGGAAAACCTCTTTTGATCTATACCCAGCACAGCAGACTACAGAGCATGCCAGAGCCACACCAATTAAAAGGAGGCCAAATTGTCACCAGGACTGACACCAGTTTCTGTGTGTCTTTATGCCACGGGGCTCAAAGGGAAGCATGGCTCACAGAAGTACAGCCTTCACACCCTTCTCCTGCTGTTCCTTCTGTCCGCTCTGCATTTGCATTAAAAGCACCTAAGTAGTCTCCATAAATCTCCAGCCAGACTGACTGAACTGCAAACTGATATGCCAGTGAGTAGTTCTGGTGATACTTCCCTGTGCTTTGTCACCTTCTCATTCCAAATTGGCTTGAGAACACCAAAAGTAGCTGATGGTCATAAGAAACATCATCAGATCACTACTGGCCTGGCATGGATTATGTGACCTTGAATTACACATTCACAGCAGACAGCATGACTGGAAAAATCAGGAAATATCAGAAGAATGTGTTGAAGCCTCTATGAATTCTCCAATTCTCCTTGTTAAAGGATGTGTATTTTCAATAGTGGATTTTCCCACAGATATGTTGTGATTTTCCAAAAATAATGCTTTGCAATAAATTGTTACACTACAGTTGTTATTACTACAGATCACAGATGAAACTACGGACTTTTCATCTGCTGACAGAGGGTTTAGTTTCAACCCACAGTTTTAGAAAGGTGTCTCAGTTTCGAGAACTGTAAAAGACTCCTTCATCTAGGCATCATAATTTAAAGTAAACCAGTAGGTTAAGAACTGAGCTATAATAGGATATAAAAATAGCTCTAACACAAAAACAATTTGCATATCAGATTATTAAATGAAAATCTATCAAAGTATTTATTGAAGTCAACAAATAGCCTATCTGCCCTGTCTTTGGAAATATTTTGCCTCTGGGAAAAATGTAAACCTGAGCAGATAATCAGGGTAAGGTATTTGAACATTTAAATCTTCCTCGATTCTTTAAAGTGGGTGTTAAGTGGTGCATTAAATTTGTGCTGTTTCTTCTGAGCAGGGTAAATTTGCTCTTCTGTAAATAGTGGGAAAAGCCTTTTACAATAATTTGAATCCATGAATAAATGTAATGTATTAAAATTTCTAAAGTATAAGCATTAAATGTTTTTGTATGTAAGCCAAATGAGCGGAATATCCAGGACTAAAATTTTTTGAGTGACCACAGAAAGATAATGTACAATTAAAATGACATCTGCACCAGTAACCGATCAGATGAGAGAAAGTGACATCACAGATCTCATATAAGCTGCAAGCGTATCATTAGATCTAAACCTGGCTGTAAAATTACTATCTACCCAAGGGATTATCTTTAGGCATTCAGAAGCATTGTTTCATTTACTGATAGAACAGGGATGATAACAGGCTGACTTTGCTTGTCACATTGTTTTTTGGCCTTTCTTTATTCTTTGTTCACATTAGCTGTAGATGAGAGGAAGACAAGCTTCAGCTGAATTACTGTTGTGAAGCTTTTCATTGTTTTACAGTTTGTTCCAAAGGCTCTTTTTATCCTCCCTACCCCCTCCCCTCAAGAAAAGAACCCCAAAGCATTTTTAATGGTGATAAAATCAATGGGGAGTAAAAGATGCACACAATGTTACATCTAGGAATGTGGCAAACTAAGGAATACCCATTGGCCTAATGTACCTCAGGGAGACCATAAGACTTTGCTTATAGCCCTCATTATTAGCACAAAGAACCAGTGGCTGCTAGTTACATCTTGGCCTTATTAAAATTCAGTGCCAAAACTCCAACTGGTTTCAGTGAGTACATTTCATTATTTGAGACCTAGGACAGACGACGTAATTCTCCTTCCCATGCAGGGCTATCTAGGACACCTTATCTCTACAGATTTAATTTCTGCATCAAATTGAAAAGAGCTGCATTTTGTTCTGTTTCACACACCAATTTTATGTCTGGCAAATATTAGTTGCCTATATTTGTAACAAGACTGATGCACCACCAACCTAAAACACTCAAAATTCTAAAAGCATGTAACAAGACAGGCAGTGAAAAGGGAAAAAGAGAAAGCTCCAAACTTTCCAGTCACTTTTGAACAATAATGATCTTGAACTGCAAAGGGATCTTAATTTGCTTTCAGAATCTGTCCCTAAGTGTCTAACTCCTAGAACCTGAAATAGTTCCCATATGTCAATTTTGTAAACTAAGCAAAAGTCGAGGAGCAGGCAGGTCCGCAGGCAGTCATGGAGTAGTGCATACCCTGCTAAGGCAAACATGGACCTTGCACTTTCCTCCATATTGTCCTGGTGTTGGGCAGCTACTGCTATGTGTTCTCTCTTACAGCACCTCCCAATATCCTTTCCAGTAGAACCTCAAGCCTCTGGCCCATCAACCACTGTAACCTGCAAACAGATTATCTGCATTATGCATATTTCTGCCTCCTGATCTTGTCACTACAATCTTGGGGTTTTTTCTGTGTTTTCCCTTGTTTAAAGGAGAGACCAGCTCTAGCACAGTGAAGAGCCTAGCCCATAATAGACCCCTTCAGTGCTATGGCCACGGTGCGTTTCATTAATAATGGTTAATATAGCAACCCCTTTTAATCCACATTAGGTTGCTTCATTGTCCCTTTTATCTTTTCATAATTCATATACAGAATAGACTTTCCATGCAGACCCCTTTGGCACGGATCTTTGATTTAAAACTGACTATACCTTCAGCCACATCTGTATGCCATTAAAAGTTCACACTGGACCTATGCAGTAGAAATGAGGTGCCTGCAAGCAGTTCATACACATCATCACTGCCAGAAAATATTCCTGCAGCCCTCAGCCTGGGCCAGGAACCATGTTTATGAATCACAAGTTGTTTGTGGCCAGTTAGTGGTGATTACCCTCTTTCAGATGAAAAGAAAAGTAAAGAGTGATAAAGGTGGGCTGAAGAAACAACAACCAGCATGCAGTGATAAACTGCAACAAATGTAGAAGTGAGACATCACCGCAGAAAAAGTCAAAGAGCAGCAAAATCTTTAAATATAAATTTTACTTTTAAATGTGTCCTGGAAGTAATTTAGGGTAAACCAAAATCCATTTTATCCTGAAAAGTGGCAGCCATGGGTTGAAGCTGTGAGAATAAGTTGGGAGGGTTGAAGCTGTGAGAATAAGTTGGGAGTATCCATTCTCACTTGTGCTGTTACTCCATCAGCATTACTCTTCATCTCAGAGGTGTAAGAAGCATCTCTTACACTTCAATATTAACAGCTTCCTTCATGTGGATGTTGTGCATTTCATGCCAATTGTTATGCAAAAATTTGTCTCAGTTACCTCAAAAATGGAATTCTCACTGATATGCTTTGTTTCTCACTACACATCCATATTCCTTCATGAAAAGAAATGAAATGAAACTTCACGCAATAAAAGGAAATGAAGTGAAATGAAAAAAAATTAACTAAAAAAAATATGAAAAGAAATTAAAGAAAACCTAAAGAAATGAAATCAAATGAAATCTCGAGATTTCATTTCCTTTCATGAAATGAATTTTCATTTCATGAAAGGAAATAAAATGAAAAATCAAATAGTAAAATTAAATTAAATATCATAGAATAAAGGGAAACAAAATTTAAAAAAATAATAAAAAATGAGAAGAAATTAAATGAAACAAAGAAATGAAATGAAATCTTGGGACTTCATGTCATGAATGAAAATGAAATGAAAAGTCAAGAAATGAAATGAAATGAAACATACCAAAGTGAAATTAGATGAAATCTCCAGATTTAGTTTCCCTTCCTTTAACAAAATGAGTTTTTATTTCGTGAAAGGAAATGTCATGCCAAATAAAAAAATGAAATAAAATTTAAAAATTGAAATTAAAAATGAAATTAAATAAAAGATAACAAAATGAAATTAAATGAAATCTAGGTATTTCATTTCATGAAAGGAATGAAATGACAAGTCAAGGAATGAAATGAAATGAAATAAAACTTAATGGAAAGGAAGGAAAAGAAAGGAAAAATAAAATTAAATTAAAAGAAATCTTGAAATTTAATTTCCTTTCATGCTTGTTTTTTGGACAAAAGAAGAATTTTTGTGTCACAGAACCAAAGCACAGGCCTACGTTCCAAATGCTTCATATGCCAAAAATAGAGAGACTTTCATAAAAATGTATGCACCTTCACATACTTCATAAAACAAGAGTGATTAAAAACAAACACAAAAAACCTCCTCAAAGTGCCTTATGTCCAAAAAAAAGAGGTAACAAATTATTTGCTAACAATGGGTCACTATTTGTTTGCACACTTCAGGTGGTGTTTACTACCTTTCTATTTAGCCATCTCTGCATCAAGTGACTGCTCTAACCAGACATTCAGGTTCTGCCTATGTTCCAAAGCAGCAGAAACTGCCACGGGACTCTGGGAAACCTGCCTCAGCTCTTAGGGACAGACTGGCTTGAAACCCTCAGAGCAATCTTCTTTTTCTCTGGTCCCTGAGGAAAAGTAGTGTAGACTTGACACATGACTTAAGGATGAAAAAATTCCACAGGCTGAATCCTTCATTCTGGGTCTAGAAACTAGGCTGAGAAGTCATCCCAGATGTAACTTTTCTGCATCCGTACTTGAAGAGAAATACTAAGAGAAGCAATATCGGAATGTGTTAACAATTCTGCCTGAAGGTACATAAAGCTAAAAATTAATCAAATCTTCACTAAAATACTTTGAATGTTCAAAGAGATTGAGTTTGTTTTTTAAACAGAGGCTTATGCCACTTTCAATTTTTCCTCAAAACATTTGCTTATCCATATATTTATCACAGAAATAATCTTACCTCAGCTGCATCTTGCTGGCGTCTGTAGACAATTGCATTTTTTATGGTTTGGATAAAAAATCCATTCAGTTTCTTTTGTTTCTTGTTGGGAAAAATGCGTAGCAATGGGATCATTATGAATGGGAAAGAAACTGTAAGAGATTTTAAAGAAGAAAATATTGAATCAAGACTGTGAGGGCATATAATATTCCCCCTCACTCTTCCTTAATATTATAAAACTTATCATGTGGGATGTGTTCCTTTTTTGAAAACTGATTTTTCCTCTCTTCCTCTCCCTTTAGCAACCTGTGGGAATGGAAGAAAAAGAGGATTCCTCTTTTTTAAGAGATGTCCTCCTGGCCAGGACTCTCTTTCCAGACAGATGCCTTACAAGCTCATTTCCACAATGCCTCAGGATTTTGGTTCAGATTTTTGGTGTCACGAAGTCATCACAACAAAGGGGAGCACTGTTTCCTCTGCCTGCTCAGGCAGTTACATAGGGAAGTTTGGGGATCTCGAACTGGCCCAGCAGCTTATAGTATCAACACATGAAATTGGGTCATCCTCATTCCTGTTTACAGCTCTCCAGCATTAGGGACCTATATGAAGGATGGGGCTCTTTAGCAGGGCCTCTTGCAATAGGAAAAACACTATAGGGTTTAAACTAAAAGAGGGCCAAGATTAGATATAAGGAAGAAGTAATTTCCAATGAAGCTTGTAAAACAGGGGCACAAGTTGCCCAAGGAGGTGGTGGGTGCCCCATACCCAGGAACATTCAAGGTCAGGAAGAACAGAGCTCTGAGCAAACTGACCTAGTTGAAGACATCCCTGCTTACTGCAGGGGATTGAACTAGATGATTTTTTAAGGTCTCTTCCAACACAGACTATTGCATGATTCTATTTAATTTGGTTCTCTAAACAGGCCATAGACTCAGGAAGTAGTATGTTATCACAAGCATGGTCTCCAGTCCATACTTTTATAGTCACATCCTAGAAACTTGAGTGAAGTCTTACATCCTAATAAATCCCTCATTAGCTTGTGAACAATTTAAGACTAGCAAATCAATTGTTGGAAAAACCCTGTCCTGCCAACAGGGCAACTACACTGCAGAAATTCCCACCACATTAATGAATGAGCAGGAAGGGATGAACCAAGGAATCCAACTCCAAACACTACAGAAACTTTCATTAACGGAGGACACGCTCTTAGACGTATAGGGGCACATTTCTGTCCCTTAAGAAATTGGGAACAAATCACATTTTGCAATCAGGTTAAATGTTAACCCCTGGACAATTTGGATACATGACTTCAGAAGGAAACAGTGGATGTGCTGTGAGTACAGGTGCAATCTGTAATGACAGCAGGATCAGATGGGTGAAGGAAACTTTGCCACTGTGCCACCTGATACAACTGTGTGCAGGTCTAGATAACAAAATGATAAAACCTCAAAAGTTTTGATTATGCTGTGACTTCCTCAGCTGTGATTCTTACTGCCCTTGAGTTATCAAGATCATCACCACCATGAAGCCTTGGCATTCATGCCCTAGAACTACGTGGCTTTATAGCCACCCTTGCATTGCCTATCTATTAATCTAAAATAAATGCATTCTCTTCGTGACAGTTGTGATCTTTATCCTTCAGAGCCATTAACAAGGCTGTGGACAGTGTTCAAAAAAGAATTGGGAGTACTTACACAATCTGTTCATACTCTTCCACCTCTTCTCTTTACTGTTAATGGATGGGATTTCAATCTTTACTAAGCAAACCAAGTGCACAAAATTTTTACACTTAGGTCCCAAAGGGCAATTACTCTGTTTTAGTGAGAAGTGTATTAAAACAAGTATTGTAGAAACTGCAGGACCCAGAAACTTTCCTGTCAGCTAAACCTGGAGCATTGTGTTCCTGGACTCTCAGTTTCTGGAGTAAGTTTCATTAATGGTGACAAGACCTGTAGAATATATGGTGGAAATCTTAAGGGTAGAAGTGGCCTGTAGGTTGCATTCTGAATCCCTCTGAAATAATGTCGGTTATAATACTTCCTGCTCTGTCTTCAGCATGTTTGGCAATTTGAGAAGGACTTTTATGAAATTACCACAAGAAAGTAGACAAAGGTAGACTATACTCACGGACTAGAATGAGAAGAGGCTTAAGCAAAGACATTTCAAAGAATGTTCTGCAATTCTTCACAAAGGGGTCATCAGGATTCCTCTGAGAATCCACCTCAGCACCAAAAGCTACACTACCAACGACATCCAAGGTGTAGCAGTTGTAACACCTGCATTTAATTGAAGAATGATGAATCATTATCTACAAGTCACATATCCATTAATATCTTGCTTCTACGAACATCACATAGTATTGATTTTTTGCCACAGAGTTTCCTTTTGCTTTTAGATTTGAGCTTTGCCAACAAGACATATTTCCATCATTCTGATAAATGCTGATGCTAGATAATGATCACTTTCTCCACACCGACAAAGAGAACATATTTTCATACAGCTCCGCAATTCCAGTAAAATTTTATTAGAAAAAATTAATTTGTTATGACCTAGAAATCAAATGTAAGATGTCAGAGATACGAAAGTATTTTCTTAGTATACATCCATATAAATTAGATCATTCCTTTCTCATTTTTAACTGCAAAAACCACACCTGCTTCCAGTCCAGCCTAAACTCGCGGAGACAAGAGATTCTTAAGTAAAATTAAGGTCCTTAAGGATCTACTTCTTCTTCTTCATACCTCCTCTGTAATGTAACTCTGTGGACAAAACCAAGAGAAACTGACACCATGTGAAAGCTGTATCTCTGCAGAGGAGCAGCCAGTGCTTTGAGATCACCAAATGATCTGTGAACCATGATCTAGAAACTTCAGAACTTACTAAATGGCTCCCTGCATATCTGACCATCTATCCAGGTGTCTTACCATCTTTATTTTCCTACTGGGCTTTAGCAGCTGTATTAAGTTTTGAGACAAGTGGACAGAGAATGTAAAATATCCTTGGAATTTGATTCTTCTGATCAGTGGTGAAGTAAGCAATGTCTGTACTTCCTCACAAAAGGCTAATATAAATCTCTGGTGTTTTAATCTGAGTGGGCATGGATGAAGAGAAGAACTGGAGTCAGGCCCATTATATCCTGCGTATATTATGTGAATCAGTATTTCTAAACTATGATTGTGAGCTGTCATTCTGATCACACCAGAGAAGATTTAAAAGATAACAACAAAACTGCAAAACTAAGTAACTTCTTTTGGTCTTCAACTCATGCACTCACACACACACACACTCACACACACACAAAGTATCATTAGAAGTTAAAATGTTAAAAGAGGGGCCATTGCCATAAACCAATAATTTTAGAAGGACTCAATCATCCACCTCTCCAACATAGTGAAAAAAAAAAAACCAAACCAGTCTTAAAAACTAAATTTTGAGTTGTTGGCATAATACAAAATGGCTAGACACAGCTAAGGTCACAGGAGGTTACAGATAGGGTCTTTATATCCAAAAAAACAGCTCCCAAGGCAATTCTGTAAAACTGCAGTGGAGTGAGAATCACATATATAAATACATCAAATGTGCCGAAATGGTAGTATTGTAAAACAACTGGAGGATCATGTTCCAAGATGGTCAACATCATTCATTTATACTTTCAAAGGGTCTTTTCCAAAGGGTCTCTTGAGAGGTGAAACCCTATAATGGATCAATAGCTAACAGACCAGTCAAAGACAAAGGACAAATGGAAAAAAGGGAAAAGACTGGAAGGACTGAAAAGGTCAATTTTCCTCCCAGCCCTAGGCTAGTATAATGTATCTTGAGGTTTCATAGCATGTCTTCAGCTGTTTAATAAAGAGATTTCTGTGCACACACAGACAATTGCATGTGCACATGTACTTGAAAAAATGAATAAATTGTGGCTAAATATCCATTTCTTCTGATGAAACAATATTATTTGTGCTGCTTCATTTTGGGAAAAATCATTAAAAACTTCAGAGGGTACTGACCAACCCAGCAAATTAAGTGTAAGCAAAATGAAGCAAAAATAGTGCCTGTAAGAAAGAATGTATTTGAACTACTACCCAGGATCTTAGAGGAAATGCATCTACTCAGAGAAGGGACTAGACAGTGTTGAGAACAGTTCAGTGAAGACCTCTGATGAAAGCAACAGAAAAGATCATAGGTTATTAAATGCATAACAATTGAGAGAAAGTACAATATGGAAAATATTAAACTGTCATTTTATAAATCAGTGGTGCATTTTCATCTGGAGTACTGGTCCTGTTGTTTCACAAAAAGCTAGCATGCCAGGAGAGGGGATTATGAAGAATGTGGTGAGAATAATTAAGTGCTCGAAAAAGCCTCATTAAAAAAAAAAAAAAGAAAAAAAAAAGACTGATGGACTAGATATATTTGATACTAGATCAATTCTTACGTTTGTACATTACTGGCAACCTGTGGAGAGCATACTGGACAGGGACTGATGCAGCCTTCCTTAGTGCTTCCACCTGTTAAAACTTCATTAAATAACTGCCAGAAATACATTAGATGATTTACCAAAATTACTTTTCAAGTATGCAATGGCTGTCCCCAGAAAGAAAAGGCTTTTATCAGACACACCCTCTATTAAACTATGATCTCTACTTTTTAAAGTGAGGGAGGAAAAAACACCTTTTATACAGTAAGTGTGAATTTATAATAACTGCTGCTATTGATTTTTTTTCTTTCTTTATAATCTGCTACTAATTTTTGGCATGTTGAACATACCTCTGGATATCAAAAGCTTTGCCAGAATCTGCATAGACTTTCAAGTTACACAGCAGGATGTCACAGGCCTGGTTTATCAGTGGTGTCATCTAGAAAGGAACATATTGAATTGTGAAAAAACATTTAAAAAACAAGAAAAAAAGAACACCAAACAAAAATAACTATTTTAAATTATTTTTATCTGATAAATGGGATAGAGCTCTCAGGTTCCTCTGCAGGTGTTGTCAGGTACTTATAAGATGAAATAATGAGATTTTCTGCTCAAAATAAACCTACACATTACAGGGATATCCTTCTCTAGCTTTGGGCCTAAATACAAGAGGCTGTGTCACCTACTTGACCAATGGTCCTTTCTCCACTGTGGCTACATACAGGGAGAGCTATCAGGCAAAAATATCCCCCTCTCTGTTTAATCTTTCCCTATTCCAAGCAATGATTTATCATGATGTGTATTTGGACTACATCACATTTAGGTTACATATGCTCCAGGGCAGAAGGAATAATGTTTTCCAAAGTCCTGTAAAGGCATTGGCATCAGTTCTATCCTGCTGTCTCTCAGTTTGAGAGACTTAACATGTACACTAGAAAATGACCCTGGATACCACAACAAGCTGCTGAGGACAAACTGCTGTTGGTACATGAGGAAATGCTTTTCTGGAGGTGATGCCATTAAATGGACATTTGTCTAAATTTATTTATCTAAGTGTTCTTTCCAGTCACTGACACATGCTGGTCAGGTAGACTTAACCACAGCTTGGCTGTAGCCAACAGTGCAATAGTCTCTTCTTTAGGGCTTCATGGAAACCATACCACAGGCAAACATCAGGGCCTCATTAAAGTCTCAGTTTCTGTCTCTTTAACTTCCTACATATGAGGAATCTGACACTTCCCTGATTACACCACATGGGGGGACAGAGGAAGGGGGTAGCAGCAATCCAGCCATGAACCAAAAGGAATCATATCCTATAGCTCTTTCCCATATTGACTACCAAGAGCAGCCTACAGCTTAATACCAGAGTCTTCCCTCAACAACTATGCCAAGCATCAGCAATGTACACACAGAAACTTGCTTTTCCTTCCTGAACTACCTCCTTCAGCATACGGATGTCAACAAACCTGAGAACAGACTTATCCTACTCCTCTGACATTCTTGTTACCAAAAAAGACTTACTGCAGCCTCACAGCTCACTCTGAGAGCTATGCAGCCTGCCCAGCCAAGTCCATTTTGCTTGGCACCTCTACCTCTGTGAAACTGGCATAACACTTTGTGCACAGGCACACTGCCATCTTAACACATGGGCAAGACTATACGCAGTCAAAAGGCCAACGCAGGAGCATACAATATGTTTTCCAAAGGCACAAGTCTGACTCAAGAATGTGTCTAGCTGCTCTCGAGGTCCCATGCCTATATGAGAGAAATTGCATTGCAAAGCCAGGCCGATTTGGGCTTTGCCACAGTCTCACAAGACAACTCCGGTACCAGATTAGTGTTTGGTGAAAGTAGCTGTTACACTTTTGGGATGTGCATACGGCAGTATGTGGCAGCCTTCTTCCCTTTTGGCTTTCCAAAGAAGGTCCCCTGCAGCAAGCTTCTTCTCAAATGGTTCAACCAAATTAATACATTTCTGTTCAACAGATTGAACCAAGGTGGAATACCTCATAATCTCTGGGTCCAGGCCCCCCTAAAGAACTGAACCAGCCAAGCAGAACAAAATGAAAATCCATTTGTTAACAGGTATGATGTTTCTGAAACAGATGGTGATCATTTCAGATTTTCCTTTTATTGCCTTATTTTCTCTTTTATTCTTCATCACACCACCAGATCTGTAACCAGCCAGCTGGTTGCTATCACTTTTCAACAGCTGGCAGAGACGTCAGGGGCATGTACGTCTGGCCAGGGCATCCCAAAGCACCTCTGCACTTTGCACATTCCACCAGCCTTTAGAAATACTGTTGCAATTCGTTCCTAGCCATAAGGTATTTTTATTAGTAAATCTAACCAGAAAATAGGGAGGGGGGCACATGGATTTGATTTACTGTTAGCATGATAATAACAGAGTCATATCATGAAGACAATTATTTGTATATGAAAGCTACAGGGGATATCTACTCCGGAATCCTAGGTTGGGTTTTCATTCCCCTGGGGGATATAAATTAGTCCAAGATTGCAGACTACAAAGATCACAGACTGAAACATTCTCAAGTCTCATAACACCTCAAAATCTTTGTCTGATTGTCAAGAAAAATAAAGTAGTGACAGGGTAGGTGAATTATACCAAGTGTAGGAACTGGCACAGAAACAGACACATTGATCTACACTGCCTTGGGTATCAGTGACTTCCCATACATTCTGATTTGCCAGTCAGAACATAAAACCTGCATAACCTGCCTGAGATTCAGTTTTTGGTGGGTAAATAAACCCCAGCTGCTTTGTGTTCAGATTGGCTGAGAGTAACAGGATGAAGAAAAATCTAAACAATATGCTCCCTGTAAATATTTGATCTGACAGTTATCTAATAGCAAGAGTAGCCCAGAGTCCAAATTTC
Source organism: Donacobius atricapilla (assembly GCA_013397315.1). NCBI lineage: Eukaryota > Metazoa > Chordata > Aves > Passeriformes > Mimidae > Donacobius > Donacobius atricapilla. The sequence continues at coordinate 471,636 of WBMY01016402.1, forward strand.
TTTCTTTCTGCCAAAGAAGAGCATTTGGGGTTAGGGTTTTCATGATGCCAGGGGCTTTGCTGTATAAATCCTGCCAATATGCTATTTGGCACATAATAACAATTAGCTTCTGATTCTGCATATGCACAGTGCATGTGGATCTTTGCACTATTCAAAGGCATTCCTCTAGTTATATGTGGCCCTCAGTATTCACCAGTATTATTCCCTTTATTATTAGCATCCAAACTAAAAACTAGAAGGCTGGATCATATTCACTGTAGGCAGACACACTACAGATTTTCCTGTTCACAGACAGCAAGCAGAAGTTGTCTTGGGCCTCTTGTGCCACCAATGTTATGAACTAAAAAGGAAGGAGAAAGAATACATCCCTAACACATGAATTGCTTCTCTTCCAGATTTCAAGTCTCTGAATAAAACCAAGAAAAAGCAGAGTGTCAGAAAGATGTTTTGTGAGAGGATTTGTTTCCATTATCTGAGAGTGGAGCCCTGCTATTCCTGGGCACAACTTACCAAAATGAGCAACTCAACAAGAGTTTGGCCTGTGGCTCAAGTTTATGCACATTTCATGCATCAGTTTTTACATTAGTGATTTGCTTTGCCTTATGTGAGCACACTTGCTTTGTCCAGCATGAACAGCAGTTTCCAGAGACACTCCCAAAATGCCTTTGACCAATGTTCACAGACTAACAGCAAATCAAGGAAACCTTAATGGTTGGACTGTCAGATCTTATGTCCTAGGGAGACATGAAAAATCTACATGCCTGAGAGTGACACTAGAAGACTTTTCTGCACTCTTCTGCCATTTTATTTTAAGTTCTGCTTTATGTCTCCCTTTGTTTGAAAGAAATGCCTCAATACAAACACCACTTCACAGGTTATTTAGGACAATGCTACATTAAGCTGTGCTCTCTTCTTTAATTTTTGTGTTCTGTTTTGTTTAAATGGTTTGTTAATGGAGGAAAGGATCCCTGGCATTCTGATAGGAGATGACAAGACTACTGCAGCACCATCAGAGCAAATAAAAATCAATAGGTTTTCTGCTGGTGTTGGCTGTAAAAGAGAGTAAAGCTATTTATCAAGTCTGACAAGAGGCCCAGAACTGCAGGATCATCATAGGCACCACAGCAGAAAGAAAAGGAACAAAATAAGAAATACTAAGTAGGAAATCAAGGTTGGTACAGCAAGATCACTAACATGTCCGCTTGTTTCAATACATAACAGCTGAGGAGAGCGTGACAGGAACACTGGGGAGTGTTTTTGTTACTTAGAGCCTCTAGGTATTATAAATCACTGATTCCTCATGAATTACATCTTGGATCAACTTTCAGTGATTGGTATTGTTCCCACTTAACAGATAAAAGTTGTTTCATGTGCAGAGAATTTAAGTAGCTTCTGTCAGATCACCCACAGGCAGTCAATGGCAGAGCTGGAAGTGACATTTCTTGGGTTTCCTGCCTCCTGTCTCTCATTTCTCATTCTTAGTGCTACCACAGCAATGGCACTATAAGATTTATTCCAGGGTCTTAATAGAGAGAGCTTATTACTAGATCTGCTACCAACTCTGGTGGCATCTCACATGGGATGTGATCTTACTGCAGGATCTTACCAATCTTACTGCAGCATCAAGCTTACCAGTCTACCGCTTTACGCTATATTCGTCACCACTATTCGTGTTCAGCGTTATCCAGAGCCAAACCTTCCCTCAGCCGGAGTGGACCTCTTCAGTAATCTTTACATACTTGTTAGAAAGAGAAAATTAAAAAGGGAGAACACCCAAGACATAGAAATCCATAAAAGCAACAGTGAAACAGTGCACAGCTTTTAAAGACAAACTGAGAAAAGAGAAAGCGGAAGATGTCAGAAACTCTTGAAAAATGTTGCAAAACCAACTCTCTGCAGACACACAGATATCACTATATTGGCTACCTAACAACTCTATAAGCTCTAGTTTCAGCTCATTTCCTGTAACTTTGAAAAATTCAAAACTTCTGGAATCATCATTTGCTGGCTGGCGGTTGGAGATATTTGCCATACTATGAGGAAATTCCTCAAGCTCAGTGAACTTCACAGTGATATTATACTGCTTTTTTGAAATGACAAGGGCAAAGCTCGCCTCTGCCCACAGCCCCAGGTGCCTCTGTGGAACACTGCAGGTTAAATCTTAGCAACACACTTTAGCTCTGTCTTGAGTCTTGTCCTCCAGCAGCCAGGCCAAAGTGGCTTCTCACTTCTCACTCTTGCTAGCCCTGAAATTGTCCTTTCTTGAGTTTTTGAAACAGCAATATCAGGAACCTATGTTGAACTCTCTGCCCCTCAGTGCATCTTTCATCTGAAGTGATTGCTACAGGGAACACAAGGAGTTGTAAATGTTTTTTTCTCTGTCACAGGCTAATTGCTCCCAATTCTCTCAGAGCATCCAGACAGACAAGTCTATGTTTGGAGTAGCACTAGGGGCTGCAGCACTCAAGGAGAACCACTCTCCAAAGGCACTCATGAGGTCTGCAGTCTCTCCCGCGTCACTGTGGAGTCTGCACAGAGGAACAAAGTTAAGGCACACATCCAGAGTGAAGAGAGTGGAAGACTTTGGTGTAGGATTTTGTCAAAGGAATTGATATCTTGGAAGAAGAAATAAGGACTGTCCCAGTAGTGTTTATAAATAAGTATAAAATAGCATATCAAGGTTCTTATGCAATAAATTAATACCAAATTTGTGTTTGTAATTCAAAGTAGAGAAGAACAGTTTATTGTAAACAGGATGTCTTGCAGATAATGCTGTATACTCTGTAGTATGGTCAATACTAGAACATGGTGTTTTTGTTTCCATGCTGCTGTAGAGGTTCTGAGAGAGTACCAAATATGGGAGAGTTAAAAAGTGAGATTATAATTAATGAGCATTGATTTCCTTTGAGAAGTGTTGGTATGGCTTCTAAATTAAGCAACATCAGGAAAAACACATGGGCAAGGACTTAAGTTGCATTAACTTCAAATCCTAGGATTGCCAATGTATTAGGGTAGAAAATGAAATGCAAGGCTGAGGAGCACATCCGTTCAACAGCGGTTCTTAATCTCACATGAGCTTATTGCAAGTGTCTGTCTTTGTAGGGATGGATGGACTTCTAGTGAAGGCATGGGAGAGAAAAGCAAAGTTGAACCTTTCAGAGACCTATTCCACTCCTCTTTTTTCCACTTGCTGTTAAACGGGAGGAGAAAGTGACAATTTCCAAGTCACCCTAAGCCGATGCTCAGTCACACGCCTTCCCACAGAGCTCGGAAGAGGCAGCATGGGCAAAGCTGATTATCAGGCTAAAAATAAAGATCTCAATCTTCGCATGCAAGACAGCTATCAGGCGCTGGCCAGCTCTCCATTTTACCTCCTACCATTATTCCTGCAGTCCAGCTTGACCAACAAGCCGTGCAAAGGGAGGGCTATGACTTTTCCTCCCAGCCTAGTTTAATCAGCCAGACCCTGCAAAGTCGTGCATGCCCGGCCCCAAAGCAGGATTCCTGAGGCTCCACACTCATGCCCTCACCATGCTCCTCAGCCAAGCCTGCCTGGCTGGTGCCAGCAGAGGTTGCTCTCCACAAATTGAGGGGAGTGCAGCATTATCTTTTGTTAGTCCGCAAGCAAAGAGCTGATGACCTGCAGTAAGGCAGATTAATTTCCGCTAGGAAAATGCAAAACTCTCCTCTCCCCACCATGCCATGTGCAACTAATCGCTTGCATATTTAAGCAACCTTGCCTTGCTGAAATTTTGTGATGGAGTTGGTGACAGAGCAAATGTCAGGGCGCATAACCAATGGCATTGTCAGTCATGATTAATCAGCATCTCTGCCAGGCTCGCGGCCAATTAGAATTTACCATAATAAGGAGGTGACAGCCGGCGTTGCTAAGCAACCCCTGTCTATAGAGCTGGGAGAGCCAGACACATTTAGATGTTACTGTGGATTTCGATAGCAGCATGTCAAAACAACACAAGCGTCTGCCCAGTGGAAAATTTTACAACCCGGGACTGGGCATTGGAGTGAGGCATGATTACCTTTCAGAATAAAATATAAAAAGGAATTGGTGATTTTTTTGTTGTGGGGTTGTTTTTTGTAGTTTTCCTTGAAAGAAGACTTTAACCAGTCAATCATTTATATACATTTAATTAAGAGATATCGTATCACTGGAACAGGACTTTGTTACTGGGTAATGTGTTCCCATGGCTGAGCAAATGCTGATACATTTATAGGAAATTAGCAGCAGGTCAGTGCAGAGACATTCATTTTCAGTCAGAGGTATTTATCTGGCAATGACATTCTGTTCCAGTGACTTATTTTATTATATGAAAGGATTAAAGAATAAGAGGAGGAGGGAAGAGGAAGGAGATGGAGAAATGAAAACAGACTGACAGCAGTTCCTGTGTTAACATGAGAGTTGCTGACTCTGCACATCAAGAAAAGTTATGCTCCAACTGGGAGCAATAACCTTTCCTGGACTTAAGCTTACTCCTAACAGGGCAGGGGAGAGGAAGAGGTAAGGGTCCTTCTAGAGTATGCTACACTTTCATGGACAAACTGACTTAAACAGAGGAAGACAGAGAATCATACTCTCAGATGAGCTGTTTGGATTTTCACCAGTCTATGATCTGAACCATGCCGTATGGAAGCTCTGCTGTGCTCTTCAGGTCTAAATAAAGTGGCATGAAGTAGCAGGTTTTACCTATTCTTAATATGGACCTACATAAAGCAGATGCCTGCATAAGTCTTTTAAATTATGAAAGCAGCAATGTCTACACCTTACCTCTTTCAGACTGGTATCGCTGAAGGCTGGGGTCAGGAGGCTCCGCACATACTTCCATCTGTCACCACGAAGACAAAGGATGCTATCAAGCATTGGCTTGGATATCAAGTTGGGTTTCTAAGTTGAAAAAAAACATAATTCAATTTTGATACAAATGCAACTACAGCTATTCAAGACTCTGGAACTTGGGTATATTGCTCAGGAATGGCATTGCGCTGCTGTCCCACAAAGAGAAGCTCAAATCAGTCCCAAACACCAGGCTAAACATGGATGAGGCTGGGGAATATTTCTCTCTTGTTGTACTCATTTTCTCTTGGGCTTGTAAAAGTCCTGGACCAATCCTGGAGCTCCTTTCTCAGACTGCTCTGGTTCTGATTCCTGGTGACCTCCTGAGATCACCTTCACTGAACTCTGGCTTCTTCCCTGTCTTTCCAAGGTGATTAGCAAGAGGACTTGTCAACACTCCCTCTCTGTGTGACAGGAGTGCCAATGCACCGCATGCCAGTGTTGGTGGGGGACACAATTTCTGGTGACAGCTGGTATGTCAGACTGTTACATGCATTTTAAAAGTCTCCAGAAAATATGTTGATTAGAAAGCAAGACCCAGTCCTTACTCTGTTTATAAGGAACACTCTCACTAAGAAGTTGTGGCCTGTGACTCTTACAGCTGCAGCAGTTGGTCAAATATAGTAGCTTAAACCACTACCCCTTGAAGTTCTGTACCAAAATGACTACTGTGAATTTACATTAAATCTCCCCTGCCATCTAAGAAATTCTTGTCCAGAGGACAGTGATATTCACCAAGGAGTAAAAAGGATATAAAAGACAAAAGAGAAAGCACCAGGAAACAATATACTTCTGCCTGGAAGAAGAATTGGAAGATGTCCAGCCCCACAGTAGAAAATATTACATCTTATATTATGCCAAAAGTGTTTCCTAATTGTTCCTGATGACCTCCAATAACAGAGATTCAATAACCACCCCACTCAAACTCTTGCAGTGCTGTACTACTTTTACCATGGTAGCACAATCTCTGTCTCACTGAAACTTTAGTCTTTGTGTTGTCACAGGCAGAGAAACCACATTATTCTCTCCATCTTTGCAGCAGCCCATACATACAGAAGGATATAACAACCACTAAGCATATTGCAGCCATCTATCCCACATAACATCATTTCACTCAGTACATACTTATCAGTTATGTTATTTAGGACTGCTTGTTCAGTGTTGGTACTGTTCCTCTGCATAGTCTTGCTGATTTACTTCTTACTCAAGGTACAGTTCTTGTGACCCAAAAAGGTACCAAGTACCCTTGGTACTCCATGCAAGGAAGGATTTTTTCCCCCCCCCCAGACATTCTGCAAGCTATATTCCTGTTTATTCACCCTGGAATATTACATACCACAGCATGACACTGTATTCATGAACTGATTTGTGATTCCCTGCAACTTTCAGTCTTCTTTCTGAACAATCACTCCCTACGAAGTTATTCCCCAGCCTTTATCATTAAAGTTGGTTACTCCCCAGAGTCACATGTAGAACACGTCCCTTTGAACTACGACCATTCCCTTTAGGATTATCTGCTCAACTGAGTAAGACCACCTTGAATTTTAGCCCTTTCTTTCATAGCGTCTTTCATCCTTGCCAGCTTTCTACACAAATTGTTAGCATGCTCACTGCTATCATCTAAATCATTAACAAAAGTACAGAATAATTCTTGCAAAGAAAGTACCCTGTGCTCCCCCTTCCCTTCCAGCAGTGGACTGTTCCAAAATGCATTTCAGGCATTGTACAGCAATATTCTCCAGAAAAAACACCTTAAGACTGGTGGGTGTGGGCAGAAGGTGAGCACTTCTCTAGTCACCAGGAGGTACAGAGACATTCATTTGGGCATGTGAGATCTTCTGGATACTGCAGTAGCAGTATTATCCCCCGTGTTATCAGTAGCAACAGTATCCATTTTACTGGGAGAGACTCAAACAAACCAATGATGCTTTGGCCATCTCAATGCCATCTGTTGATCTCTTTTGTCCTCTGACCTTTCCTTTCAGTCTTTCTTTCATTACTACAGTACATGAAAAATGAATTCTTACAACCTGTTACACACTTGGATACTTTAATATTATTTTGTGCCTCACTACTTCTGATTTTATTGCCACTACATGCTATTTTTTTATCCTTTTTCTTGGAAATCTGACCTACTTTCCACTCTGTAAAAAAAAACGACAACACTTCAGGAGCCATGGAGAACTGGCAATTTAGCTAGGCTGGTCTTCCTGTGCACTTCCTTAACTTTCCTCCTCATTGGAAGAGTTTGCACTTAATATCGTTTCTTTAAGGAGCTGCCAGCTCTCCTTAACACCTTTTTCCTTTACACTTGCCAAATTCTTACTATGCTGCATAAGCTTGTGAAATGCAGAAGCCTATTTTATATTGCAAACAGGCTAATGGGATAGTTTCACATTCTCAGCAACACTATCCAGAGTAGTAAACTAATGTCACTGGGACCACACTACAGACGAGTTTTGAGTGAAGATGAGCAGCTTTCAAGTAGAAAAGTAGGAAGAGATTGACTTAGGTACTGTCATCAGATGACTACTGTAAAACAAAATAAGGGCACTTTTTAAATGTATGTATAGACTATTCTATTTTGTACAATAACAAGAAAAACCTTTGACAGGCTGTCAGAGCTGAAACATCTTGGACTGTTTTCTCTGAATAGCCTCTTTAAATAAATAATCTGTTTTCTAACCTGTCAGTAGGTATCTTTCCTGAAGATCACAAGTGCAGCTAGAAAGTCCATCACTCAGTGGAATGTTCCATCATTTGTTACCGATCTTCAAAGGCACAGCAGAATCAGAAGAAAGAGCCTCTAGACAATTGGAAATGAGCATTATCCTGTCAGAAAGTACTGTATGCTACTCTCTGCTTCATAGTTCTTCTGTGACGCTAGGGTGGCCATTTACACTAAATCTTGATTCAGCTGGTCACTAAACCACCTTATATCTTTAAACCAGCTTATATCCTTATATCTTCAGGCTTCATTTCAAACCCTGAGACCCAGATTGCAGTGCTCCTGAGCACTCATTGAAATCAACAACAGGGAATGTGCCTTGATCCTGTGAAATGCATTAGTCCAAGAAATCAGGTCATTGAGTGCAGCCCCCAAATTAGCAAACACTCTCAGATCTGTGTTTCAACCACCAGCCTTCACTTCTGCTTTATAAAGTGGAGATATCACATCACCTCCTCAAAAATGCTAACAATACATTAACATTTCTGAGGCACTCAGAAACTACAGTGAAAGAGCAGAATAACAATTCCCTCAAGGAAATGACCAATTTTGTCTTCCAAGCAAGGTTTAAATAGTGTACAGAAACAAAAAGAAAAACAGAAAAAATTACAGGGCAACACTTGGAACAGTATTTTGCATCCAGTCCTAAATTGAAGGCTGCCCAAACCATGCACTCTATAAGACAAATCTCCTTTGCAAGACAAAGTTCCACTTAGATAATAACAGATGTGATATAAATCTCACTGCATTTGTCTTGAAAGCAAATTCCCTTCCTAAAACCAAACATTCACCCTAAAAAGTGCTCCTAATTGCATAAAGACTGTATACAGCACAGTCACAGTGGGATGCAGTTACTGAACAAAAAGCCTGTTAACTATAATATTATAACTACAACACTAACTATAGTATTGCCTTTCTAGCACTCTACTTTATGACAGTAATGCTCCCTTAACATATTTTTGGTGTGTACAGTATTATATACATATATATGCTGCAAGGAAGGAAGGAAAAACAACTTTGGCCATAAATTATTTTACTCTGTATCATTAAAACTGGGCACGCAAAAATATGTTAGTGTTTATCGGAATACCATCAGCATGACTGACAGTGTATAGCAGATTTCATTTATCAGGTTTTCCTTATTGTTCCTGCAAACACTTTCCTCTTAATTGCATAACCTGTATTATGGGCTTATGTAGCAGGAATGAAAATAGATTTGGTATGAGAATAAGCCTGAAGTATCTCAGTGAAAGTGAAGTGTCACCTCTTTCCAAATGGACAAAGTACTACATGTATCTAAAAAATGTTAAGTTCACAAAAAAAAAAAAAAATTACCACAGGAGGCAGATGCCATATTTTCAGAGGTGGTATTTTGGTTTATGGGCAGCAAAAGAAGTTTCTTTGAAGTTAAATTCCATCAGAATCATGTTCCATCTAGCATTATTTAAATACTGAACAACTCCTCTGTGGTTCTCTTTCCTGTGTAATCAACCATTTCTGGTACAGTAATGCTCCATGAAAACTACTGGCAGTGTACCTGCAAGTGCTACTGAGTTCCCACAATCACAGACACGCCATCAGCCACAACAAGGAAAATTGGAGGGATTTGCTTGCAAACAAATCCTTTAAAACATCACCGCTTTTAAAAGAGAAAACAAAATAATATTTGCAGATGAGTGGCATCTCTGTAATTGATGCAAGAATTCCCTTTCCCATGAGGTGTTCCTCAGAATGACCCTTCAGACCCAGTTACTGGCTTGTTTGTCATGAGTCAATTTGGCTTCCTCTGTGTTACTAAATAATTCAGGCAAATGAATCTTTGGCTCTGAGGCCAAGTGGAACAGAACACCCCACGTCCCCAAAGGTAAATCCCTTTCCCAAAAACAATGGAGATATACAAAGTGCTTCTGGTCATTGTACATGTTCTTCTCCTGAAGTATGCCCAGATCATGCCTCGGAGACAACTAATCAGTGTACAAGAAAACTGTGCTAAGAAGCATGTCAATATGGACATCTGTAGGACCTGTTCATACACTAATATCCTGTCCCTGTTTTATCTTGGAGTAAAAGAGTAGCCTTCTGTGATTCATACAATATTTGTTCCTTTCCCAAGTTGGTCACTAGCAGGCTAGATGTAACCTCTGGCAGCCAGCAATGACTGCCTAGAGCAGAAATAAAGGTAACAGCACCACGATGTTCCCTGATGTTCCCTTAGACACCTCTCCTTATTTCTTTGGTAGAAAAATGAGGGATCAAGTTTTGCCAGCAGAAGGCAGTTAATGCAGTCATGCACTCTAAGTATCCTGAATAGATGAATCTTCAAAAAACCTAATGGGTACATTTAAAGATCTTCAAAAACAACTCACCTCCACAGAACCAGCTGCTAATCTCCGTGTGCTTCGACAACACAGTGAGAAACAAAATTGTATAAAAAACCAAAATCTCAGACATTTTGTTTTCTTAAACTTGGACTTAATCATAGCCCACTCCTAACAAAACCAACCAAAACCAATTTACTTCTGCAGGAGTCAAACGTTAGCACTCAGTCTGCTCAGATTCAAACAAGGAACTAAGCTCTAGAGCACCCAAAAATCCCAAATCCAAACAGTAACTCCAACACTAATTCTGGCATTAGTCATCCCTAGCAAACATCATTCGTCTTCATGTAAGCTTTCTTCTAGTCCCACAGCCATTGTGGGATCCAGCTTTAACTGGAATCCCATGCCCACGCTCCCCTGAACTTTAGCCCCGATTTAACCCTAAAACCCGCACTAATGAGAGCCATTTGCTCCTCTCTCTCCTTCAGCCTTTCTTTGATACCCATGGGGACTTCAGTATCCAGAGTTAAGTCCAACTCCATGTTCCTCTCCCTTTCCTTTTTTTGGTGCATATTCCCAGTGTGAGGGCTCATACTTCTCTCAGCCTTCATGGATGCCATGCAGTTATGTGTATTAACTCTAGTGGAGGATGACTTTCTCCCCAAGGCAAGTTGCAGAAGTGATGAGCAGGCATCAGTGTTTGCACATCACTGGGTTAACTTGTTCATCTTCTTATTTTCCAAAAGGGTTGCTGTCCTTTTCTTGCTAAAAATGCCCTTGTGATTAGGCATAACCATCCTGTTTAAGAAATTGCATTTTTAAACTGAATTTAACAAAATGAAAGTTAATAAAAATTGAGATAGAGAGTTTGTAGCTTGAAGACAAGACACTATTCCCATACCTCAGACAGGAATTATTAATAAAATCTCTTCTTAAGATTACTCATTTAACTCCCCTTGCCTGACAGGTCATCACCCCCAGTTCAGCCAGCAGGTGGAACCAGTAAACCCGTGAACTGTTCATATGGTGTTCCATCCAGTCAGTGGCATGACACCTAACAGATCAACACAACACTTGCTCTTAAAAAAAGCAACAGAAAAAAAAAATTCCTGAGATATCTCCAGGAATACATCTTACCAAGCTTGCAGTAAGTGGATCATGAAAGTGGGAAGGCAGGAGATGCCTCCATATATTAATTTTTAAAAATTCCCTGTTGATAAACTGATACAATATATTCCTTCCAACTTCTTGGTGTTTTAAGTCATGCTCAACTCTCCCTGTATTCATGACAGTCAATGACATATTGTGTAGTGGCTTTTGACTGAGCCAGGAAAGCACTGCATTGCATGTTTTTAAACACCAAGATAGAGCTCATTTATGTCGTATACCCTGTAGTTCATTGCTGTTTCCATCTGGAAGGCCCTTGCATACACAGATGTTACAGCCACATCTCTTCAAAGCATGTAAAATTTTTCTCTTCACAAATCATCATCTCATAACAGAGCAAGATCAACTCCTCACCCCAAGACCAAAACCTTCCCAGAGGGCAAAGGGCTTGTCCAATGAGGGCTGTGTCCTAGTGTGGGAGACCATGGGGCCTCTCTCATCCCTCTGCTGTGACTGTGAGGGGCCTCCCACCCATGTGACATCCGAGGCAATTGCTACACACAGGAGCTGTCTCTCCCAAAGCAAGCTTGCTCTTCCTTTGCCTTTCCAGAACTCCATTTCCAAATCATCAGATGCCGCACATCCCACACTGCTGCTCCCAGGCAGCTGAAAGCAGTTCTTCTTTGCCTGTTAAAATTATGGGCACAGGCACTACTTCACAAACACATTACTCAAAACCCTCCCATAGCAGCAACCCTGCTAATAGTATAGTACACTTTTGTCCTCTTTTGTTAGTCTAAAACAAGCTTGATTTTAGTATATATGATTCAGAAGGTGACCTTATGGCTCCAGAGGGGGAAAAAAAATATCACCAAACTAACTCCAAAATGGTCATGTTGCTTTGCAATTTCATAAAAACATCCAGTAAATTTTCAGCTTAATGTGAAATCAACATGCCTGCAGAGAAGAGGAGAAAATGTCCATGGATTATCTATTTCATTAATCTTTTAGTTTCTCCTTGGTCATTAAGGTTCTTCAAAAGAGTGTGACAAGGTAGAATTGGTTTCAATGATTACAGCAATTGTCTTTCATTGTACTCTATAGATCAGACTATACAAAAAGGCATCTCCAAGCAGGTTCTTTTGTTATCAAGTCAAGATCTTCAACAACTGACTAATAACCACTATTCCTAGTTACTCATTGGAAAAATGGCACAGCCAATCCCAGCTTACAAGCAAGTACTGGCTTTTTTTCCCCTCTGTGGCAAGCAGCCTGGAAACATCTGTTCTTGTCTCTGCAAACATTCTCTTAAGTCATGGTTTTGTCAACAGAGACCAAAGCGAGCTATTGCAATGAGGTAAATATAACCATCCATAAATGCTAAAGTAAACACATCTGGCCTCCTGCAGTCTGACCCAAACTGATACAAGTCACACGTTCCATTTGTTGGTGTAAGCAACATCCAAATTAAGTCCACGCATTCATGAGTTTGCATATGGTGGTCAGTTTGCATATTTGGGATCAAAACAAACCAAAGAAAAAAGGTACTTGCTCTTAATTAATTATGAATTTTGGTATTATAAACAAATTCAGGTTGTACTAGAGAACCCATACTCTACAGACAGTTTCTGCTGAGAAGCAGTTTTTAGACACAATTAAATCCACTTTCCAGCTGACATAACTGGACTTTTAAATTTTGGATAAAGTTATAAGACTATTAAAAGCCTCTCTGTTTATAAACATTTCTCCTTGAGGAAAGGTTGAGGACCAGAAAGTTCCTTTTACAGATTGTAAGGAGTATTTGGCAAAAAGCAGTCCCCAATAACTTTTGGTACACATATATCACCATGCTTTTAGTCATAGGCATATGTAGGAATGACAGGCAATGCCCATAAGAACTTTGGCTAGATCTTTTATTTACACAGGACCATTGTATTCCATGTTCTCCCCATCCAGGGACACACCTGTAGCAGCCTTAGAGCTTCTGGAGAATACCAAGAGAGACTGTAAGTACTACTCACTATCCCATTGCCTGTCCTCTTGGCTGCTGACACAAATGCCTGGGGTATGCAGTTAGATACCTCCGAAAAAGTTCACCAAAACAATCACAGAGTTGTCCAAGCTGCCATGACAGCAATGTAGGAAGAGTCCTGCACTTCCTTAAGGTCTCACCATCTTTATTCTCATGGACACAATAACAAAATGTATTCCAGAAGAGAGGTCACTACAGCTGTGATCAGGGATTACCCCCTTTCTTATAACTGCAAAGTGAAAGAAGTTATAGTAGTAACCTGTTTTCAAATGCTCACAGACAGAACAAAACTCACAATGGGGGAAAAAAGTAGTAACTCGTTCCTGTGGATAAAGATGAGAAGAAAAGTAAGGAATTAAGAATAATGAAGGAAAGAATTATTGCAGCAGGAGTACAGTTTAGGGGGAGGGAGTGATAATCTGAGCCTATTAGGCTGCAGAGATTCACTAACTTCTCTTTCATGAATGCCATGGACCACATAGAATTTGGCATCAATTCAATAAATAAGGTTGCAATTGCATCTTCTCAAAGGTTCACCGGTAAGTTTCTAGGCAGGGTACCTCACAGAGTACCTAGGAATGATTTCCAGCAGGCAAATATGTAAAAGCCTTTCTCCTGCACTCTGGGTAGCTCCCCTTGTCATGGGGAACTACACTGAAGCAGCCTGGCTTGACCACTTTGTGATTCAAAGAACCATGTTTCTTGCTACATTTTCTGCTGTGCCTGAGCCACCAGCCAGTTTCAAAGGCGCATGTGAGGGCTATCTCCTCTGAAAACATCATATTCATAGATCTCCTATATTGGACAAGATTCAAAACTGCTAAGCTTCTGTTTGGTGATATCAGCTGCTGGAATCAGCAGCTCCAAGGGATTCAAGGCACTTCAGAACATTAGCTATGGCTGAGCAAGAGTTTTAAATCTGTATTGTCAAATTAAGCTTCTCGAATAGGGGTTAAATGCTTAGGACCTTCTGTTCACTAGTAGAGGTAAGGGAGGCAGGTGAAGGGGAGGCTTATCAATGGCTTAGTTTAAAATACCACTTGCATGCAACATTTTTATTAGGAGAAAAACATATATAAGAAATGTCACTTCATCATGTACTTCATATTTTATTGACAATTTTAGTTTGACCTCTTCCACTCAGGTGTTGCAATGCAGAAATAAAATTATATACAAGCCCGTCTAGATTAAAATCTCAAAGCACTGATAAACACTAAAAATAAACAAGCGGCTAAGTGGCAAATTATGACTCAAAGGTGAAAAGACATTTCAGTTTCTATCAGTCTTCCAAGTTCCCATGTAGCATCTAAAACTTGTTGCCTAATACCTCATTTCCCATGTGACAACATCCTGACACACAAAATGTATTTCAAACTATCATTTACCTACTTTGAAGCAAGAGATTTGGGATTAATACAACAAACTTATGATCCCAAATATGTGCAAAACAACCCAAGGAAAAAGTATTTCATGTTTTCCCCCCAATGCCAAGAAGAAAACTTCAAAACAATGTCAAACAAAGCTGATAAAAGTTTTCTTGTGAAGTCTCCTGATGGTTTAAAAAACAAAAAAAAAAAAAGGGTTCAAGATGATATTTTAAAATCAAACTACTGGAAGAAAAGGGCCATGAAAAATCAAAAGAACAAATACAGGTTTCAGCTTAGGAAACTGACCATGGGCAGTCAGGTGTTAGGGGGATATTCTATGGGAAATACTGCTCTCCACTTGCTCTGCTTTTCTGCTCTTTCTCTAAGCATATGCTGTTAGTCCAAGTCAGAACACTCCCTGGCTAAATACTTTACTTTTTATTGTTACTTTTCCTTTGAAAATTCATTCAGAAAGAAAACTCCAGGTCAGCTGTAATGGCAGAATGACAAGCTGTCAACAAATCACATTTGCAGTATCTGCTCAGCTGAAGAACTTAACTTGAATTCCCTGCCTGCTACTTCACTGTTCTTTCTAATTACGTTAAGTAGATATTTACACGTCAGGGAAAAAAAATCCAAATTTCATATATTAATATTTCCACAGCTATCTATCAAAATATTAATGCATTTTCCTGATAGCAGTAGCTGCTTTCATTCCTCATTTATTTGTCCCTCAAGAAGAGCTAAGCAATAAAACTTTCTCAGGAATTGTACACCACACTTTCAGCATTTTGTCCTCCAAGATTTCATATTTGTGGTTATTGCCTGGTTTCAATCAAATTAAAAAAAAAAAATCCCAATTTATGAAAGCATGTTTTGACATGCTTATATGAAATAACGTTTGTTCATTTGCCTCTTACAAATTAATTTGAGCATATCTAGAATTAAATATTTGTCATACGATAATTTCAACAATAACAAAATTCTATTGCACACAGCTAACATTACAGGACTTATCATGAGTTCTCTGGAGCTCTGGAGCTCAATTTCTGTAAAACAGTCTTACTTCCCAAACCACCTGTAAGCAGACTGTTGCTCACATCACTCTTACTTATTTCTTCAAGAAGAGAAATTGAAGACACTGAGTATCAGCAAGTACCTCATCCAAATAAATTAACAGCATCAGCTGCTTTTGCATTCTTAAACATTTAGACTTGTAATAGGAAGTAGTGTGGATTATGAAAAATAAAGCACGTCACCATATCTTGTTATTGTAAGAGTTCTTGGATAAGATAAAATGTTAAAAACAACAAAACCCCTACAAACTGGAGTTCACACCACAGAGCTCACAGATCCCTTTTCTGGCCAAGCAGACCTCCTTCAGGTGATGCAGCATTTAGGGGTCCTTTCTCGCTACTCCTGCTTCAGTTTTAATGCACTGTTACCATGACATGAAACCAAAGGGATGGATCAGAGCCTGAATTCTCCCCACTGATGGTGCCCAAAAAACCAGCATCAGCCTTTTGGGCACAGACAAGCTGGAAGCTCAGCAAATGCACACGAGGACAGAGTGAGATTTGGGATTTAGATTCTCTTTTATCGTGTGCCCAGGGAAGGAGTGTGTGCCAGCCATGAGAATGAGGCACCTGCAACCTTTCACTGAGGATTAACCCCCCAACAGCCAGGCGCACACGGAGCGACAGCGAGCAACCTGACTGGAGGTTGCCGTAGTTCTGTCTGCTGGGATTTCCTATGTGAAAAAGGAAAGAGGCTTCACGCTCTGGAAGGATGAGACACCACTGGAATTGCCAGGCTGTACACAGCCTGGTGACTGTGCGCACCTAGCATGTTATTTTTACTTGCGAGTTATTAGAATCCGCACTTCCAAGCCCAGCTTTATTGGTGAGTGGGAGTTGTAGTTCCCAACCATCCATGTTGGCCAGCACAGCACACACTCCCACAGCACAAGAACTCGTTTTGCATCTGTACAGCTGCTTCTCTCACATTTGAGGTTCCTACTGAACACCCCCAGCATCCAGCAGCCTGAAAAATAAAAGGGATCTTTAAACTGAAAAAAATAACCTTCTGTGACAGGTCTAATACCCTGCTGATTTTTTACTTAGGATAAATCTTAACCCTAGAACAAACCTAAGTTTTTATAATCAAAAGTGACTGTCACTGCCAATGTAAGATAAATGTTACCACAAGCACAAAGGGAAAAGCTAAACAAAGTGAAAAAAACGAGAGCTGCCCCACTTGATGACAAGGAGAATAAAACAAGGGAGTGCCATCCAACAGCCAGGGCATTTAAAGAACGTGTAATGTGACATGGTGAAACACCAACTGTGGAGGCTACATTCCTTTTAAAACTTCAAATGAAACATTAAACAAAAATAAAACCAGAGCTGGTTAGAGAAACTTAAATAAACCCACGAGGTTTGCAAGAAACTGTCAATATTTCAAAATCAATTTCTTCTCTAGGTCTTCTGGAAGAAAAGGAGAAAAGTTCCAAGAAACTAACTTTTTATAGATGTTTTTGGAACAAAATAGCTTTACCTTGTAAATTGAAACTACTTTTTCTTTACATTAAAAGCTGTAAATGAAACAAATTATTTCAATCAACTTTTTATTTTCATTTTGGCTTTCAACTCTTCAAAATCAGATATGACATGAAAATACTGTCTTCCACACATTTCCTAATAAAATCTCAGAAATCACTAGGGCAAAGGTTTGTTGGTTTTGGTTTTTTACATTCTTGCTGTTGACAATATAGTATGCCATCAATTCCTACTGCAGTCAATTACAATTATATTAGGAAGATATTAGAGAGCAAACTAAAACATTAAGAGGTTTGAAAATCTTCGGCTTAGTGCAGTCTTCATAACCTAAAGTATATATAGAAATGGGTCCAAATGGATCCTATTCTTTAGTTATGTTATCCTATATCATTTTTCCCCCACAGCCTCTCTATTTGATTTCTCAAATTTAAGATTTCTAGAGGAAAAAATACCCTGAAAGATTTTAACATTGTGGATAAAAAAACTCAAAACCTTTCATATAAAATGAATCAGTCAATCAGTCACAAACTCAGTACTCTCCTTCTTCAGACATAAAGCTCACTTGATGACTTGTAGAAATTCTTAGTCATTTGTAGAGTTCTGTCAGTAGAGAGCGATAGTAGTAAGTCAGTCTCCTTTAATAATTTTTTGTTGAGTCTGTGTTTACTGAGATTCTTCAGGGGCTTATAAACGTAAGCAGTTTGGTCAGATTTTCAAAGTGGTTTTTATATCCAGCCCTTAACACTGAAGGGAACAAAGCCAAAGCAATAGACTCTGGGTTTACTTTCCTCACAATCAATAAATAACCCTAACTTTTCCCTAGGCATTGTCTCCAAAATAGCAAGAACATTTTGACTGAAAAATTCTAAATGGAAAATACTAATTGAAGCAGTTAAACTATGATAATCTACTGAAAGGAAAACATTGTAATGGGAGACATTGGGCAACTTTAATTATAGATCTCATCACTGCCTCTGCAACAGTACAGCTTCTTTGGAATTGATGAAATATCAATATAGGCCTGATGACATTTAAACTTGACTGAAGGTCAATGACTGGTTAAACTGGTATGTTTCTGAGCGACTGTTAAATTATTCAGAATTATTTTAGGAAAGCTGCATAAATAGTGCAAGAATGCAGTTTCATCTAAATGCGCACACTGAGAAAGGAAAAGGAAATGGGGAAACTGTCAGTTGCAATTGCCTTGGAAATGTAAAAAAATAACATGATGTGTACCTTCAACTTACAATTAATCTAGCAGAAGAGAAGGCTGCAGGATAGTTCTTGTTTTTACTACTTATTTCTCCAAACTCTTTACTCCAAGAGCAAGCATGAAAGGAAAAGAAGAGGAATGGAACATTATTTCAGTAAAGAATGTCATTATCTTTGTTTCTGTTTCTTAACATTAGTGAGAGGAGGTTGGCAAGAGTAAATAATTAACAATAATCAACAAGGCCTTACTTTTGCTGCAGGACAGCTGTTTCCCCATCTCTGTATATATGTTGCTGAATATGTGTCTGTGAGGCTAAATGGAGTCTCCTCAAGACACCAGCAAGCCTTCAGAAACAGTTGAATGAACATGAAAATGAGCAGTGGCCAGGTGTGCTCCAAGTAAGGAGCACTCATTACACTGGAGAGCTGTGAGTGAGACATGCAGTGTAAAAACTTGAATTTTACACCCCTCATGCTCTTCCCTTTCCCTTCTAAGCATGGTGAATTAAATGCTGACAATACATCAGCAGCACTGGCAAGTGTCCTGCGACTTTCCTTGGTCACGGTCGGGAGCTGTGTGCTCACAGCGTGGCGCTTCCACAGCACCTCCACAACACACAGCAGAGCCTTCCCTTCCCAAGGCTCAGATCAGCCAACTCCTTGCTATCAATTATTCACAACAAATGGTGCCAAGATACGTGGTTACTATATAAAGAAGAATTCTCACTAGAGATTAAAGTAATACCTGCCGACTCATTCTTCACTTGTGATCCTCTGGATTTGTAGCTGTAACATACAGTCAGCAGTGAGGAGTGCTCAGTCTCTGAACATCCTTTCCCGTGGAGGTTTCATTCTTGCAGAATGAAACTTACATACTGTAGGTCGCAAGCAAAAAAAGCAGGGTGGCAAAAATTTTCACTTAGCACATGCCTAGCAGAGTTAATTGCTAGGTAGAAGAGAACTTTCCAGGCTGTCATCAGAGGAATACTGCAAACTGGCTGCATCAATATAAGATGCTACAACCCCCTTAGCTGTTTACTACTCCTCATCTATTGGAGATAACCACCATTGAAATGGAGCTGGTGGAGAGCGCTTGTGAACACTCATCTGCTTCAGTGCTAAGCCAGCCTGCATGGTTTTGAAAAAGTCCACACTGACACATCAACTAAGATGAATTAGCTTCTGAGCTGAACCAGAGGAGGAATGCTCTTGTGATCCATGTTGTAGGCCTTGCTGTGGAAATGGTGAGTCCAGTTAACACATCTTAACAATAGTTTTTTAACATTGTGCTAGGTAAGAACATTATCATTATATCAAAATAAAAAAAAAAAAAGGAAATTTCATACTTTTAAGTTCAAGGATAAACATAAAAGTAGGCAAATGGATTAAGATTATCTGAATGAATGTCTAAAGAGAGAACTATTTCCACTATTTTTAAGACATAATGCTATCTTTAAAATACTTCAAATGAAGAGCAAAATATTGCAAGGATTAGTATAATAATGCCCACATGTATCGCATTAACTCTCACTGAAGATGAATGGACTTGTGTGCACACAAGAGTCCCCAGATAGAACTATCACAGTGAGAACAAAAAGCTTATCCATGAAAGAAAAAAAAAAACCAAACCAAAAACCCCCACCTGCTGGCATAAGAGTTAATAGAAAGGATTCAAAACGGATGGGATGGG